>JAZKJV010009147.1:0-199810 GCA_037367405.1 Ottelia alismoides | reverse complement strand
TGGAGAATGTGCGTGGACAGTCGAGCTATCAACAAGATAACGATTAAATATCGTTTTCCCATTCCACGCCTTGACGACATGCTTGATATGTTATCAGGTGCCAAACTGTTCTCCAAAATGGATCTCCGCAGCGGTTACCATCAGATCCGCCTCCGACCTGGAGACGAATGGAAGACAGCTTTTAAAACCAAAGAGGGTCTGTACGAATGGACGGTCATGCCCTTCGGCTTGTCCAATGCCCCAAGCACCTTCATGCGGACAATGAATCATGTCTTGCGACCCTTTATTGGCAAGTTTGTGGTCGTGTACTTCGATGATATCCTGATCTATAGTTTGACCAAAGAAGACCATCTGTCTCACTTAAGACAAGTCCTGGAAACCCTGAGAGACCAAAAACTGTACGTCCATCTCAAGAAATGTTCCTTCATGAGTGACACGGTCCTCTTCCTAGGATACATTGTCACCGCTGATGGACTCAAGGTCGACCCCTCCAAAATCCAGGCCATTCAGAGCTGGCCCATACCCAAAACCCTCACCGAAATTCGCAGCTTCCTGGGATTAGCTTCCTTCTACCGACGTTTCATTCGGAACTTCAGCACTTGTGCAGCACCGTTGGTAGACTGTACGCGGAAAGGCGCCCCCGCCTGGACTCTCGAAGCAGAAACGAGCTTTCAAAATCTAAAACATCAATTGACGCATGCTCCTGTTTTGGCACTCCCCGACTTCACCAAAATTTTCGTGGTCGATTGTGACGCCTCACATATCGGGATTGGTGCTGTCCTCAGTCAAGAAGGACGACCTGTCGCCTTCTACAGCGAGAAATTGAATGACGCCAGATCACGGTATTCCACTTATGATGTTGAATTTTATGCCGTGGTCCAAGCTCTCAAGCATTGGAGACATTACCTGATCCAGCGTGAGTTTATCCTTAACTCTGATCATGAAGCCCTGAGATATTTGAACTCCCAGAAAACTCTCAACAAGCGTCATGCCAAATGGGTTAATTTTCTCCAAGAATACACCTTCCATCTCAAACACAAAGCCGGAACCCTGAACCGTGTGACCGATGCTTTGAGCCGGCGAGCACATGCCCTGACCACGATGACCGTCAGCACGACAGGCTTTGAAACTCTCAAAGACCTATACCCCACTGATCCTGATTTCGGTCAAATTCATGCCGACTGTGTTGGTACTGGGCAGGACCCAACAGCCACTTTTATTCTTCATGAGGGTTTCCTATTCAGAGGCCACCAACTGTGTATCCCAGCCACGTCCCTCCGAGAGAACTTAATTTCAGAACTACACAATGGAGGTTTAGCTGGACATTTTGGACGTGACAAAACCTTGATCCTTCTCCAAGAACGTTTTTACTGGCCGCAGTTGCGAAAGGATGTGACAAAATTTGTGCAGAAATGCCAAACATGTCAAAGATTCAAGGGCCACCGACAGAACACTGGACTATACACACCCCTGCCCATTCCTCTGCGACCCTGGGAAGACATCACCATGGATTTTGTTCTAGGGTTACCCCTCACTGTGCGAAAAGTTGATTCTATTTTTGTGGTTGTGGATCGATTTTCCAAAATGGCTCATTTCATTGCATGTAGGAAAACTTCAGATGCATCTCATGTCGCCGATTTGTTTTTTCGTGATGTCGTCCGTTTGCATGGTGTCCCTCGTTCTTTTACCTCGGATCGCGATACTCGGTTTTTGAGTCATTTTTGGCGCACTCTTTGGTCCCGTCTTGGCACTCGTTTGCAGTATAGCACCGCTTATCATCCACAAACAGATGGGCAAACTGAAGTAGTTAACAGGTCATTAGGAAATTTGTTGCGATGTCTTGCAGGGGACTCTCCGTCCAAGTGGGATCTAATTCTTCCCCAAGCTGAATTCGCATATAACAGTTCCACCAATAGGTCCACCGGAAAATCCCCTTTGAGAGTGTGTACGGGCTTTCCACTTACTCAATTCCTTGACCTAAAACCCACAACCGTGCAAGGGAGAAGTAGTGCAGCTGCTGAGGATCTGGTCGAACATCTAACCCACATCCATACCGAAATCCGAGCCAAACTCCAATCTATGACCCAGAAATACCAGACCCAAGCCAACCTACACCGAAGAGAGAGCGAGTTCAGAGTCGGAGAGTTAGTGATGGTCCACCTTAAAAAAGAGAGATTTCCTCTGAGAGTCCACCAAAAATTGAGCGAACGAAAGATTGGTCCATTCCGAGTCCTCAAGAGGATTGGGACCAATGCTTATTTACTCGACCTGCCGCCAGACGTCCAGACATCGCCAGTATTCAACGTATCAGATCTCTTTTTATATCATGGAGATGAACAGACGGATGCCACTACTCCAGCAATTCCCTGATGATGACACGCGCCACCCGCCAGCCGCCACCGATGCCGATCAGATTGAAGATATTGCAGATATCCGAGACATGACGACTAGACGTGGTCTCTTTCGACGATATCTCGTCAAATGGAAGGGACGACCTCTCACCGATTGCACCTGGATCGACGAAGATGAGCTCCGTCAACTCCGCCCCGATATACTTCAGAATTTTCACGATGCCATCTCGACGGAGCGAGATTCTTTTCAGCAGGGGGGAGTTGATGCAGCATGATAGCAACTTAATTTTAGTAGACATTTATTTGGTCCAATTAGTATTTATTTTGTTTTATTTGTTTTCCATGTAAAAGGCTCATTATAAAAGGCCTCTTTTATAATTTTTTCCTTTGATTTCTTCTTCCCTAATTTTAGGGATTTGTTGCTCCTTTTGTGGGGGAGTAGCCTCTATTAAAGGGCTCCCTTTGTATTAGTTTTGAATCAGTTTTAGTCAAGTTTAATTTTTCCCATCCCTAATCTCTCCCTCTCTCTCTCCCTCTCTCTCTCGTGCGCCGCCTCACCCTTCCCCCTTCCCTCGTTCTCTCTCCCCGACACTTCTCTCCCTCCCCGTGTTCCCCTCGGTCAACCCTAACCCTCTCCTCACGCCGCCGCCTTCTCATCTCCTCCTTCCCCTCCCCCTCTCGCCGTCCTTCCCAACCTTCCCCTCTCCCGAGATCTCCCTCCCTTCCCCGATTTCTTTTCCCTTCGCCCAACCCTACCCATCTCCCTCACACGACATCTCCCCATCTTCACCCAGCCGCGCGCCCAGTCTTCAGCTTTCCCGCGCCGCCTGCCGCCTCCCGTCACCCCTCACTCTGCCGCACCAGCAACCCTATCTCCGCCACGCCGCACCGCCCTCTTCTCCTCCTACGCACGCCGTTGGGCCACCCCGTGTCGCCTTCCGCCCCCTCTCACCGCCCCGAGCCGCCGCGCCAACCCGGGTGGTTTCCACCCTCCCTGTGACACCACCTGCGACACCCTCCAGTGGCCGTTGGCCTCGCTGGAAGCCAATCCGACCACCAGCCGAGTACGGCGTGACCTGGGGACCCTATCGAAACCCACCGGTGCCGTTGCAAGCCGTCCAAGCCTCGGGAATACGCCGATCAGATCTGAAGCACTATCTACGGGCCCCTGCCGGTTGTGGTATGAGCGATATCTTCCCATTTTATTCCACCGCATAATATAGTTTTGTGGACTGTTATACTGTTGATTGGTTTGGTGAATCGTTGAGACCCCACGACTTGCAAATATTGTGATAATTTTCTAAGACTTCGAACTCATCCGATTGTCCTAAGTTGTGGATAGTAATCGGTGCTAAAATCACGAGTAACCAGACAATTATTGTTGCTGATTTTTTGGCTTGTCGCGCGCCATTTATCGTGTTCGTCATTTTGTTTCAATATTTCCATTGTCTGTTCGTCATCTAGGTTATTGCACACTTGTTTGCATCAAAGATTGTGTTAACGAGCGACATTCTAGTGCTTCTACCCCACACACATATAAAAACCCGAAAGGCAGGAGCTAATCCAATCTGTAGTAAAACATCCTTCCACTGACTAGAGCAGATCGTTTGCTGTAATTGAGATTACATCAGACCTGTTGTAATATTTTCTTTTCTTTTGCAATTTCGATTCCAAAATCAGAGCTTATAGACTGAATCTTACGTTAATGCTCTACATATCCTCCAAAGTCTACTCAAATCGGAGGTTATTTGTTATTTTATCTTAATGATCTGGATTTTTTATCATTAAGATAAATAGCAAATAACCTCCGATTCGAGAGAAATTTGAAGGATATGTAGAGCATTAATCTAAGATTCAATCTATAAGCTTTCTTTGATTTTGGAATCGAAATCTAAAAAAAAAGAAATTATAGCAGGTATGATGTAATCCTAGTTACAGTGGACGATCTGCTCTCTCCACTGTCTGGGTAAAAAACATCCAATCTCAGTCCAACAACCCAACGTTTTTATATATATTTTTTAGTCAACATAAGAAAAATAAATCCTCGGACGGAACAGGAACAAATCTAATCTTCATACCATATCATATTATTCTATACACACACAGCAGCAATATGAATACCTGTATAAAACACACACTGGCACGCTTTCCATCCATGACATACATATATTCCTTTTGTATGCCATCTCACATACATGCATATTGGTGTCCCACCTTAGCCCTTTTCCCAAAAAAACCATCCAAGTGGAAGGATACATTGCTTTGATGCACCAAAAAAGGGGAATGCTTAGGTACGTTATCTTGGTATCACAACACTCTCCCTTTACTTCCTTATTCCACTTCAGGCGTATGGAGACATCGGAATTAGAGTTTCCCATATGGGAGAGGATCCTCTGCTGTAGAAGGTTTTGCAGCAGAGGTGCTGTAAACTCAAATATTTTTTTTTGTGATTTAGAGTCTAAAATCCAACCTTATAGATTGAATCTTAGGTTAATACTCTATATATCCTCCAAATTTCGCTTAAATCCGACATTATTTGCTATTTTATCTTAATAGTTCAAGATTCGGATTTTTTTAAATGGAGTTCAAGTTGCTTAGATCTTGAGCGATTGTTTGACCATTAAGATAAAATAGCAAATAATGTCGGATTTAAGCGAAATTTGGAGGATATATAGAGTATTAACATAAGATTCAATCTATAAGGTTGGATTTTAGAATCTAAATCACAAAAAAAATTTATTTGGGTTTACAGCACCTCTGCTGCAAACCTTTTACAGCAGAGGTTCCTCTCCCTTCCCATATTCCTGAAGGAACATGTGAGGGAAGATATATAGGTCACGGCCAACTCACACTACCAATGCAAAGAAACAAAACAGGTTGGCTGTGGGGGCTGATCTCTCGCATTCTCGATGACAGCATGAACTACAGCTATATCTATACTTTATGACAAGTACTCCACTGGATGTGGAGAACATGGATAATCAACGGGCATTACAAGGTTATCATCTTTATCTTTTGGGATAGTAGCTTTACCCCAATAATTTAACAAGATGCATGTTGGTCGAGCTGGATTATTGTTGTGGATACCTTACTGGATTGGATAGATCAACAAGCTGCTTATTCAGTAATCAATGAATAATACACACGGACAAAACCAAATATAATATATGTATCCGTCCGTTTTTGTAACAAGGATCGATATTGTTATATATTTTCAAAATCAGGCTGATGTATATGGATATAGATATACGTTTGAAAAATCTGGCTGACATGAATACACATATGATTGTATAGCTTTTAGTGAACATAAATAAAGGATACCGAAAATTTTTGGTGGACATCTGTTTGAAAATAAATCTATGAACATACATACTCCTGCTTTTATTCATGATCAGCATTTTCACCTAAATATGTATTAAAACCTGAGCGTGGGGTTGACTGATTGCATGATTTTGATATCACTCCAGGGACATTATTCTATTCAGAAAAACTAATGGGAAATCTCAAACTTAGATTTAAAACACAGTAAATAACTACATCATCTCGGAGCTCTGGAATAATTGAGAGGGAGATCCTCCTCTAGGCATACATGATCCTGTACTCGTCATTGTTGTGCAACTGCTCAAGCTATCCTGCAAAGATGAAGGTGGCCGAGTTTAGCATGGAGCTCGGATTGATCGTCGGGGCAAAAAATGGTTTTGTGGTTCCTTCAGCGCAACTAGTCGAAGGAGGAACGATCCTCCATTGCGACTTGAACCAGAGGTGAAGAGGTTGCGTTGCTCCAGCAGAGGGGTGAGGATCGTCAGAGGACCATGATAACGAGGACTGGAAGGTAATAGACGATGCGATAAGGTAAACAAGGGGGAAGGTGGTGATCACAAAGAAATGGATTAAAACAAAAGGAAGAAGAAAGTACTTGGGAGGAAATGATTCACGAACGTGAATGGGAAAATGGCGATGGACATGCACCTGATGGTTGGTTGCTCGACTGAGTGTCAGTGATAGCTTTCAAATGACTTGATGGTGGGTCATGAAGCTGCATTGTTGTAGCAGCTACAATGGATGATACAGCCTAGTCATGGCTCGTCGTGGCTCGCGCTGAGCCAACTGAGGATGAGATTGGAGTTAGATTTGCCAAGGTTTTAAGGGAATATCTGTATTTAAATCCAAAATAAATGAATAAAGAAAAGAAAAAAATAAATAAAGGAAGTATTGTAGATGCTAACAGACCCTAAACCATATGGTGTGTTTGGATAGTGGGTTTAGGCGGGTTAAACTGGTTGCAGATAACCCATTTTTGGGTTTTGGTGTTTGGATAGAGGGTTAAACTGAGGGTGGGGTTAGAAGTGGGTTTATTGTAATATGATTGTATTGAAGTTTGAAAAAGAGTAGTTATTGTGATGTGATTGTATTTGAGTTTAAAAAGTGAGTAGAAGTGGGGTAGTTTATAATTTTTTATATGATATGATGGTATAATATATTATTTTTTGATGGAATAGATGAAATAAAATCAATTTATTTAATATTTTAAAAAGAAAAAATGTGGGACCCACTTGAAAAGAGAAAGAATGGGGTAAGGGGGCCCCTACCCAAACGGCACCTAAGACTAAGTCAATATTGACTTGTTTGACAAGAAATAAAGAAGAGGGAGATAAAGGTAAAATAATAGAAATAAAAAGACAAACACGTAGAACCCCAAAAGATAGAATAATCAAGCGACTATCAAGGATGGGAGGTGGATCATTAAGGAGTAAAATCAGATTAAATGGAGTTTGTGAATTGGGTTGGAAAAAATAGAGGTGGAGGCAAGTTTGGTAGCTAGAGTCAGGTTTAGGAAGAGATGGTGATAGTTGACCCAATCATGTCAACAAACCTGTGTCCAACCAATGAGAGGTTGACCCGAATATAAAACAAACAGAAAAGATAAAAAAATAAATAAATTAAATATAGATAAATAGTAAATATATATATATATATATATATGAAATGACTTTAAATTAAAAGTACTAAAATAAAAAGGTGTTTATAATTTAATAACCTATTTTTGGTGATTTATAGTAAATTAAATAATTGTGTATACAAGGTTGAATTAATTAAATAAAGGTATTTACAGGTATACACTACAATTATACAAGATGTACATATTTTTAATTATTTATTTTACAAATATACTATTTGTTTTATATTTTATTATTTGAAGGATACCTTAAGGATTATAAATAATTAGTTTTATTTTTATAATTAATTTAATTGTACAAATAAATAATGATATGTAGAAAATATGCACATGTTATCTATATATAATGTATAAATATTTTATTACTGAGATATATATATATATATGATTAGTTTTGCATTTTATTTATTCACAACATATCCTAAGAGTTTTAAATACCATTTTGATTTATTTTTACAAAAAAATTAACAAGGATAAATAAATAGGTTAATTTACAATATATGTATTATTTACTTATTCAATAAATACATTAATTCGCTTTATTTTTATTTCTTTTTGGTTTTTGTTATTTTTATTTGTAATATATATAAATAATATAAAATATGTAAAACACATTAAAATATAATATATACAAAAATATTAATAATAAATAACTAAAAGTAATATACAATTGTACAAGTACAATACACCCTAAAAGCCCGATTTTGCATCTTAACTCCAAATTTTATGAAACCATCTTCATTTAAAAGATTTTCTTTATTCTAAACATAACAAAAGTGAGTCTCGTTCATTTTGAGTTCATACGGAGTAAGTATTGAACTTTCAATTCTTATTTTATCTTTTTTTAAGTGTTATATATTTTTATTATATACGTGATTTATTTTTGAAATTATGTTTATTACTTAAAGAGCATTTTTATGTACAAGTTTCACGAAGAAAATACTTTTTATTTGAGTTGTTTTATGATAAACAAAATAGTACCAAATTTTTACAAAGTGAAAATGATGAATATGATTGATATATACATTGTGAACTTGGTTTCTGAGATTTTTATAAGTTAATGATCTTATCCTCTCCATAGTTTATTCCTTGTTGATTAGGTTAATATTTGACCTACCCTTTGGCTCAAGATCAGTCTGTATTACAGTACATATATAAATCCCTCTTTTCTTTTTTCTTCTTTTCTTCTTTACTCTTTTATTTTGGGTTAGTAATAATGACAAATATACAATAATAATAGATGTTATTAGTTTGTTAAAAGATGAGAATTATTGATATTTACATGTTTTTTATAATGTAGTTTAAGCTAAAAATGAAAAAATAAAGATGATGACTTGTTGATTCATCGAACTCTAGGTTCCTTGAGTATATATTGTCCACTGCCATCACAATATACACGACCATTTGTAGTGCCCGCTTTAAACTCGATATAGATTAGCAAGATCTCCATAAATATTGAGAGCATTTTGAGCTTCATGAATGGTGTGGAGAACAGACTCAATGTCCTAGAATCCCGGTACAATGATCAACAATATTATGTATGTCATTATATTATTACTAAAGTATTTTAAAAATATAAGAGTACTCGTAGAGGTGGAAAGAATGTTGTCGATCGTCACGATGATCGAAGTGACGAGGACAACGATGAGGACAATAATAAAGATGATGATCAACCTAGGGTCGACAAGCAACCGTCTGTTCATCGCGGAGTTGTACTCATCTACGAGGAGGGATGTCAAAGTAGAGGAGAGAGTTGAGGGGAGACCCAAAGGGAGAGATGAATAGATCATGGAAAGGAGATCCTGCATAAATGGAAGAAATGATATAATGTGATCACGAACATTACAATAGTCTTCTATAACTTAAAATTTACTTTTCGCAACTCATAGTCTCACCATTATGATTTTAACTTGAGAATGTTTCTGTGGTGCGTATGTGAATGCGGATATAAGTGAATGTCTATATACTTCTAATATATGTTGAGAATGTACTTGTGATATAATGTCGTGCTCGAATGTGAAAGTGGATTCTATGCAATGATTGGTTCTTATATTACAATTGTTGTATTCTTCTACATGTATACGTAATAGTGAGGGAAGAGGGAAAGGATCGAGAAAACTAAACCTAGTTCTTTTGTTCTGAAATCAAAAAATGTGACTACATATACTCCCCTACGTGGTCGCATACTCTGCATTGTTTTAAATGTTGGCGGCAACAGTTACAAGCATAAAGGACCACAATGCTCATATGTAGCTAGCACATGTACGACCACATTGGTGATCGTAACCGCATTTGGGGTCCCCCACATGTGACAACACTACTTGTGATGAAATGTAGTCGCATATGGTTAAAATGTGTACACTACGAGCATAATATGAGCATAATGAGACTATATTTGTGCAAGCTTGCATATCTACAGTTTCTTGTAGTGAAAAAACTGACAAATTGGTTCTTTGTATTTACAAAACACCAACAAATTTAAAAATTCGTAATTATTTTTTTAATAAAAATCCTTTCATTATGTCAAGTATCACGCCAATATTAAACATTAAAAAATGGCTAAAAATTTACAAAGCTTCATATGAAGTTTACAAACGCTCCATTTAAAATTTACAAATATAATGAAAACTTTTACGGTGAGCACTTTCATTTCATAATTAGTACTCTTTTTGGATTAAAAAAGAAATTGATAAATGAAGGAATGGACAAAAAAAATACTACAACTACAAGATCCTAAAGAGTAATCTAAAAGGACTAAATGAAATTAAAACCAAAACAGAATGACCAAAATACCTTTTGAGTAAGACACGGTTGGATTGAGATCCAATGGATCTCGTAGATGGCTCACCATGGTGAGATCTAATCTCATTAAAAGGGTCTCTCTCTCAATATATATATATATATATATATATATATATATATATCAAAAATGGACAATATAATGACGGTTTGGACAAAGGCAATGAATAATTTAAATTCTCAATATTCATTGCTATATTCCTCGCAACGAATAGATAGCAACGATTATTCATTGAAATTTTCTTCAAATCGTTGCTAAATTGAACAAAATTTAATATAAATTTTAACGAATAAGTCAAAGAAAAAATCAGCGTTATATGAACCTTTAATGAGGAATATGTCATTCGTTTAAAATTATAAGTACAAAAGATGATTCAATAACGGATTATATTTGTTGTTATATCTTTAAGATCGAAATATATAAAAACAAATATTCAAGCCAATTATATATATCATGCATTGTTATGTACATAACAATGAATATTATTAGTTGCAAAATCATATTTGTATTCAACTTAAAAAATTGTATATTTTTGTTGTATCCCTAACAACGATTGTCGGTTGTCCTCTTTAAATTTTGTACTATTTTTCTTATTATTAGTAACAATTGCAGTAACAGCAAGGGAGAGGGTACAAGTTGAGCTGCCGACACACAAGGGATCTCATACTCGCTCATCACCAATAAGAGAAAATTGAAGGCGACTGTTTTAACAGATGGCAACAGCTACTGCTCTAATCAAAGCACCCAACACGTCTTTGAAAGCTTTGTTTTAACAGATGAGCTTAGACTATCTAAGCTCGCAGATTGCAATTTGATTGGATATCTATCACCCAATTAGCTGATGGTGTTCTTATGTTCCCAAATTTGATCTTGAAAAAAAAATCAAAAACTCTGCCATCCTCTTTGAATATATTCTCCTCGCTATGAGTTGGCCTTTTATGCTTTGAACATATCGAAAAGTGAGATTTCTTCTGTAGAAGCCACACTCCGTTGGAAGCAATCAATTATTTAGGATTTTCTTTGGCCACAAAAAACCTTAAAGTCACCCCTAAGCCCCTTAGCTACTCACACTATGTCGTGTTAAATTATCGTATAACCCATGCGATTAACTCTCATCCATTTGGTTGTCAAAATTAACTAGATTCCGTGAATTTCTTTTCCACTATATCCATTTTGATTATCAAAATTACAAATAATGTCATCTCTCTCCCCCGTGCCTCCTCGACGACTTCCCCGCCTCCCCCATTCTCACCTCGATCGCCACCTCCTCTCCCTCCACCGCACCTCCTCCCACCTCCTCTTCTCCGCCCGTTGTGACTCCAACTGCCGCCTATCCGCCGTCTCCTCCACCTCCTCCCTCGCTGACCGAGTCAGCTCCAAGATCCACCAGCTCGACCTTGTGGTCTGAACAACACGAGCAGTGCCAAAGTCCCATGTCTTCTCTCCTTCGACCTCTGTCCAGATCCCCCCTCATCCCCTCCGCCTCTGCCCACCCAGGCCTCCTCTCTGACCTCCTTCCCTGACCTCCCCTCCCCCTCCCACTCCCCCTCATCCCCTGCCTAGAACATCCATCTTCCCCAACATCGGCCCACCTCCCCCACACTGCCCTCACGCGTCCAAAGGAGGTGATCTCATTTGTAAATAGTGGGAACTTATAGGGTATAAACGTAAAATATTTGACAAATACATTCATATTTAACGGGAAATTAGATGGAAGTTAATACGAAATTATGGTTGGAAGAGATAAACATTATTCAGGATCCCATGTAAATATTTCAAACGAAAAATAAGAAACTTAACCATATTATGGGTGTAATTTGATATCAGTTTAAGATAAAGGAAGGCGACGCTGACGTAAACCGTTTCTATTGTATTGTCTCCGAATATCTTTAAATTCAAATTTGAAGATTTACATGTGGTGGAATTTGAACCAAATGTGACCGTTGATGCTATTAATTAATTGCTGTGGGGCTTATTTTGCTCACAGTTGTGCCCGTATATGTTGCAAACTTAAATTTATGTTTGGAATTATTAACTCATTACAAAATCATGTTGAATACACGTGGTTGTTAGCAGGGGAAAAGTCTTTACCAAAATCCGAGGAATCAAATATGAAAAAAATGAGATCTATATTACTACCCCTGAGAGATTCGACAATGTTGTTAATTTGCTTCATCATACAACTGAATATAGCTTATACAAATTATTCACTACAACAAAAATATATCTATAGTGACATATAAAAAAATCGATACTATATTGTTTGAAGGTGCGTGCGTGCGCGTGCGCGCGCGTATGCGTGTGTGCGTGTGTGTGTGCGCGCGCGCGTTCTTTCAAATAGGACGCAGTCCTTCCTATGTTCAGGAAGGTCAACCCCTTTTTTGTATAAAACATGATAACTTTAGTAGAATACACATACAGTTTTATATTATAATGTGCAGTTTTAATGTTTGTATTATAATGCGCAGTTTTCTATGCGGCTTTGTATTTACAACGTGCGCCTACTATACAAACTGTATACGTATTCTACTAAAGTGCTCGTGTTTTATATAAAGAAGAGGCGACCTTCCTAAACTAAGGAAGGACCGCATCCTATTTGAAAGACACCATGTGTGTGTCTGTGTTTCTCTCTCTCTCTCTCTCTATATATATATATATATATAGAGGGGCGATCCTATGAGATGAGATTTTATGAGATGGTGAGATGGGGCATTCTGGATCACAAGTTGTTGTATTCTCTCTCCTGCCTTTCTCTCTCCTGGTTGGAACTAGTCGTCCAGAATGTCCCATCTCACCATCTCACCAAAATCCCATCTCATAGGATCACCCCTCTATATATATATATATATATATATAGGAGTGATCCTATGAGAGCAAACAATTGTGAGAGCATGTGAGGAATGATTCTGGGAGAGCATGAAAAAAGAAAGGGATCATACTCCATGGAGTAGGTAACTTACCTACTCCACTTTCTTTTTTTCAATTTTTTAGAAAAATAATTCCATGGATTTTCTTAGTTATATCCCTCTAATATGTCATTCAAATTTCGTCAGAAACAGAGACTCCTACGGCCTCTATCTAGAATATGAAAAATACAACAAATCTATGACCGTTAGAAAATGTCTGTCTGGATGGAGGCCGTAGGAGTCTCTGTTTCTGACGAAATTTGAATGACATATGAGAGGAATATAGTTATGACATATGAGAGGAATATAGTTATGAAATGGAAGCATTTTTCAAAAAAAAATAAAAAAATTTTGAAAAAGAAGAAAATGGAGTAGGTAAGTTACCTACTCCATGGAATTTAGATTCCATGTATCACCATGTTGTCATTCCAAATTCAACTTAATTTGAGACTTCTATCATATCCATCAAGACTATCAAATTTTAACGGTCTCAAAATTGCTGAAATCGACCATGTTTAGATGAACGTGTTAGGAATGTTAGTTTTGCATGAAACTCGAAACACATATTCCCCTTAACATATTAAGTAGATCCCCCCAACTTTTAATTCAAAAAAATAAAAAAAAATAATCGAAAAATAGGGTGGGTGCAGGGAGTTTCCTACACCCCATGGTGCAGGCTCCCTGCCCCCTATATATACATACATACATACATACATACATACATACATACATACATACATACATACATACATACATACATACATACATACATACATATATATATAGACACACACACACACACACACATACATACATTGACGATATTATTCATTGCGATTTTTTTATACTTGAAATTAGTGACGGAAGTCATGGTCGTTGCTATATCATTAGCGACAGACCATATAATGATGCTTATTCATTACTATTTTTAAAAATTTTAATTAGTTGTTGCTACATTTTGACTAAAAAATTAGTGACACTAAAATTCTGATATTGCAATGAATAAGTGTTGTTGTATTCATTATCGCTAACGATTAACCATGGATGGATATGACATTCATCCTTAATTTTTTGTATGCAAACTAATTACACAGCTAATAATATTTATATTATAAATTTAACAATTAAGTATTTTGGGATTTGAACCCTATTTGTATTAGGTAGGATATGGGCCCTATTTGTCATTATATGTTTCACAACGAACTAAACTATTAGGTGTTCGAGATTCTATTTATATTAGGATTTGGACCCTATTTGTATGAGTTTCAATTAAAGATACAAATTGTTGGCATGTCTTGGAACGCAATTAATTGAAGGATCCATCTTGATTAAAATTGTGCCCTAATGTGTGTCTGTCATGTTACATTGTAGAGCTTCTAATGTGACCTCCCTAACATTTGAGATGAAGTCGTATGTTTGCATTGGGATTTGAAATTCTATTTGATTTGGATTTGAAGTATTCACTAATTTGGGTTTGAACTCCTTTTTGCTTTGAGATTTGACAAATCCTATTTGATTTTAAACTCAAGGTATGGTTTGCTTTGACATTCAAAGTCTTGTTTGATTTAGAATTTGAGGTCACGCTTGCTTTGAGATTCAAAGTCCAATTTACTTTTGGATTTGTTTGTTTAATACATGAATACCCAAAAAGTATTTGTTTGTTCAATACATGAATACCCAAAAAGTTAGTGTTTTGAATTGTTGTATGTACTTTAGTTCTTCCATTATACAGAAAGAGATCCACCATTGTCATCAAGGGTGAATTTTATAAATCTTGTCTTATGGTGGTTTTCATGCTTGCTTATTCATGTGTTTGTATATGCTCCCCACTTATATTGCAATCAAAATTCTATCAAGGTTAGGTTTGTCTAAAGCAAGAGGAGATAATGTTTCACCATATAAAGATTGAGAAGTTCATCAGTAAGGACGAGTTCTGCCTTTGGCAGGCAATTCTTGGGAGCGAGCTCAAGCATTTTATATGTCATAGGTTGAACTGATTCATATCAATGAAATTCTCAATCTTCAAGTTGTGCGACACCATCTCCATTTTCCTTTAGACATGCCTAAATCTTATATCAATTTAATGGGCATGGGAAAATGGGGCATGTAAACAAATACATTTGACTAAGATCCACTAACTAAATGAACTTTATGCAACATATAACCGATCCAACATTCCAATCAACTAGTTGACCGAAAGGTGGCAATATAAATAAAATATCACATGGCCACAATTCCAGATCATTGCAGGACAAGCAAGAAACATGGACATACATGTCTTCCCCTTGTCATGTAGTGATACATTGTGGACTTGTAAGCCATTGACGAAAAATTAAATTAAATAAAAATTTATTTATTTCTCCATCTGAATTGAGTGTTTGTGTTTGCACTTAGTTAAATATCTCTTAGTATAATGAGGGTTATATATCATGGTCATATTGATGTCATGTAGCTATTGACTTATAGTAGATCATAGAGGCAGATGCAAGATTGTAGGTCTAAAGAATTAGATCGAGGACACAACCAGCGTCGTCAAGTGATATTCACGAATGATTTCCAGTCTGATAAAGATATGGCAATCTTTTTCTAAAGACCGATCTCCAACTTGCCTATCGATGCATGTCCTCTTCAAAGGAACGGAGTTTCGTAGGTTACAGAATAGTCAAGTCTAATACTGACAACAAATTCAACATATTGACCTGAAAATTTAAAATTTTGACTATAGGTCATATGATACAAAAGTTAAATGTTTACCAAAAATCAAAATGTTGACTAAAAGTTAAAATATTGACTTTTAAGTCAAATTATTGACTTGATGAGATCCATATACTAAAAGACATGAATCGTATACTGTCACAAACAGGCACACATTCTTTGATCATAGACAAATATATTTATATGTCCAAGTATCTACATTTAACAGACCAATAGGTCGATAACCTGACCAACATCTATATACTTACATGCTAGTGTACATAGAATGAGATATAAGATGTGTGAACTCTCAAAGGAATCGTATAGGTTCATGTTCGATGAAACGAGAGAAAGAGTTCACTCATGAGATATTGGAGCCATACTAAATTCCATGTATGATCGTTGTGTTTATGAAACAAGATAAGAATTAAAAAATATTAATTTAAGAAAAGCATGTGATTGGCATTGCCACATGATGATCGATTAAGAAATCTATTGATTTAATCTCGAAGAAGACTATCAAATGAGAGTTTTGAAATCGAGTTTAATTAAAGTCTTCCAATATGTAGGATGCTTGATTATGGAAATATTCTAGGTTGATGCGCTCATAGATTATATGCCATGACACTTCCATTCCGAATGAGTAATGAAATCCAGTGGATTTTAGTGACTTTATCTTTGACGTATTGAACCCTGAAAATAAATATAGATAGATATCTATTTTAAAGTTATTATACATGGATTTAATCTCCATGACATTATCTCTAGGTATCCGTAAATGCTACTATTGAATCCTAATTAGATTAAGACTCGTATATTCAAATATCAATATTAAGACAATAATTATTATTATCATAGATATGGAATATGTGAATATGATTCACATTATTGACTATCAATTAATATGAATATGAATCTATAATGGTTGATATTTATATAAGTGTGATTCATATATATTCAAGACTTATGTAAATATGATTTACACAATTAAATGTTATTTGATTTACATTTAATTTTGGAATAATGAACTTGTTTCATTTGTTGGGAGGGTTTTTAGAAATATCCTATTATATGCATTTGCAATTTTTTTAATAAAAGTAATAAATAAATTAAATGTCAACTCCTTGTTGGAATTGAGAATAAGAGAGCCAATACGATGGGTCCACCATGGACATCCACCATGTTGGTTGGATATCAATTTGTTGATCTCCTACATGCTTGGTTTAGGACCCCTTTATTTGGATTTATTTTTGAATGATAATTTGACAAATTAGTTGTCAATGATTAGGAATCCATCATAGTCATCCATAGATCCGTGTGCCATATTCGGTGGACATCCCATAGAGTGCCCTCCCATGGAGAGCAAGACTCTCCATGGACGTCCACCATAGTATTTAAATAGGGGCTTCTCTTCTCTTTCCTTTTAATCAGTTCCCATAATCTCAATTTCCAAGGAATGCCACCACAATCTTGAAGAGAAATAAGAAAATTCGACTCTTCTTTCATTGTCCCCATCCTCTCCATACCAAAATCCAGATTGTCCACAATATTGCCTTATTATTCCTCTATGTTGGCTAGGTCAATCGTGAGAGGAGTCGCCTTCTTCCTCGTGCTCGTCGAATGTGAATGAGGACTTGATTTCATGCGATGAAATCAAGAAGTCAAGATCATTCTTGGTCTCTTTTTATTTGGATAACTTGAAAGAGAAGATATCTCAAGTTCACGGGAAGCAACATGAGTCATTGTCATGCTTATAAGAGAAAACATTGTTGAATCGAACTTTGATTTTGGACGTCTCTTCCTTAGAGGCTCATGCTTAAAAAAAGTATTCCTAATACTCTTGTGATTATACAAAGTGATTTCAAAAATATTTCCTATACCATTTAGTTCCATAATTATAGTATTTTTGTTACTGAATTACATTGGTGTTCATACGATGAACGTCTTTCTTTACAAATTCGATATGTTTATCAGCAATTCTATGATGTGTGGAGTCATACCTCCCTTAATATATAGTATTAGAGCTTTGTTTAAAGGATCCGAATTGCAGCTGAGTCCAATGGATAATATCATATATTTCCCCGTTTGCAGGTACCTTGTTTTTGCTGTAACTTTTGTATTTCGAATGATTCAGCGACATATGATGCTTTTGCGTTCATCCCTATTTAGAATAGTATCATTGGGATATTTATGATTTCTAGAAGTTCTGGATTCATAGCTAAAATACTTGTCAAAAGTTGGTGACATACAAGACAAGACTCATATGTCGAAAGTGTCTGCAGAATCTGATTTTGATTAAAGATCACAATGAATAATTATAAATCTTGTTGCTATTAATTTTGAAGTCATATAGTATTTTAAAATAGTGGCTCATAAGTTATTAATCAGATTCACAATTAGTGTGAAAAAGTCTCGCGTTATTCTTATAGACTTGAGAAATTGAATTTATCCAAAAACGGAGTTGTAAGAGGACTCAATTACTATGATGGCTCATTCTTCCTTTTTTCAGAATCAAAATTGATGAAAAAGTATTTGATATATTTTCCATCAGGAGTTGGGTCTAATATTTTGTAGATATTTAGGTCTCAATGAAATAAGACAACTTTATATGATACCTTCTAATTTTAAATGTGATGGCCGTGACTCGCAAATTGGAATCTCAAATCATTGATTATTTATTTGGTCGTATGAAATAATTATAATGTCTATTTATTTCATGTTTCCTTTATTATTCACGTACTTGCTTGATTGTGAATCAATAGCTTCAGTAATCGATTTAATTGCTCGACTACAACTGAAATTTTTCATATTAAGTTTTTATCAAGATTGATTTGATGATTAGGCATGGCTCGTTGTGGTGGTTACCTAAATAGCACCTTAACATGTTAAAGAAGTGCTTCCACCATTCATTCCACATGACCTGGCTGTAGAGATATTGGAAAGACTAAATATGAATAGATGATATTATAATCTTCTAAAATAAAGGAAGATTGTGTTGTGTGCATGAATTGTTTGATTGTATAGTGATATAATTGTTTGATACCTAGATTGTTTGATTTATTTTTATTTTAATTGGATTAAGATTAATACTATTCCATAATATATGCCTCTATTTCCCTCATTTGATTAATCATGTATAATTCAAATTGATTAATCATTAATTTAAACATGATATGGAAAGTCATAAGATGACGTCAATGATCTTCCGCCATTGTGGAGGGCTCCGTCGTTATGGGTTGTATTTTTGAAGACACTCAAGCATATGACTCCAGAATACGATTATACATGGAGTGTGTTCTTCGTTTCTCGAAAGAGATGGGTCATATGCATAGTGACCTTGATAGTGTTACTCATATTATTGAGGTGATATTTGATTATGCATAGCATATCATTTTTATTTTGCTCATTGACGGTTGGTTTGATTGACAACATGATAACTCCATGTGTGTGTGTGTGTGTGTGTGTGTGTGTGTGTGTGTGTGTGTGTGTGTGTGTGTGTGTGTGGGTGGGTGGGTGTTGAAGATCGAACTGATAATGTAAGTTGGACTTGCACGAGGAAAGAGTTCCCGCTTCTTTCATCTTAGTTGCATTCTCACATTATTAGGGTGCAATGAAAGTAGAAAGTAGACTCATATCTAGCTCGAGATAAATGGATAAGTATACCTCATGCTTTTAAAGTTACTAAGGAAAAGACTCAAAGTATGAAAAGTGAGAACACCTTGAATAACTATAGAGGTTTTACCTCTCAACATATAGTATTCTGTTTATACTTTGCCCTTCAATTGCACTTGCATACTCCCATGCTGAAAATCAAAGAAGCCATTTAGTTTCACAAAAATATTACCTTTTCAAAATCATATTCATGCATAACTATATGATTTTTAGTAAGGCCTAATGAATAATGATAGTAATAATGCATATTACAAGACTAACAATATCCAAGTTCGCGAGGACCTCATTGTAAATTCAAATCCAAAAACAAGATTAATAAATTTCAAACGAAAAGGGAAAATGGCTAGGAATTTTGAGCTTATGAACATAAATTGTATTTTTTTAATTTAATATAGAATTATAAAATCATTGACATTCCAAGTGAATGGGATAGTGCTTTCCAAACAAGATTTTATTTAATCAGTCCTCATAAGAAAAATTGTCCACCTTTTTTTCCCAGCCTCTCTTTCGGAAATGAGCAGAATTCCTTTGGTTTTTTTATATAATATTTTAAAATTTAACCTTTCATGTCAGTTGAAAAAACATAATTTTTTTCATCATTATATGGACAAACACTAATACGTATTTTTTTTGCCTCTTCTCACTTCACTCAAAAATGGATTCGATATTTGGAACGGAGGAAATGGACCCTCCGCCTTGAGGAATCTCCAACCAGATCGTGAAGAGACCCAAACCTCCTTCCTCCTTAGATCGTGAATCTACGACATAAATGTTGTCTTTATAGGTTGATAAAGAACAGGGCTCCCACCAGAGACAAGTTAACTCGCTTTGGAATTAACTTGGATCCTCGTTGCCTTTTCTGTGACTATGATATGGAATCTCGTGACCATCTGTTTTGGGAATGCTCCTTCTGCTTTGAAATTTGGCTGAAAGTCTGCATGGCGCTCTCGCTCAACATCCTGCTCTCCATCCCTTGGGCCAGAAGAATATGGTTTGTGGACAAGTATGGGGGCGCTAAGCTTAGAACCGCAATGGCGGTTCCTGTTTGGTGGATTTGGAAGGAACGGAACCGTCGTTGGACTGCTACTGGGAGCTCCTCGGCTAATCAGATTGCATCGTTGGTTGTTGGGGAAGTCCGCATACTGCTGAGCTGACTTTTGTGCGCACATGAGTTTGTTGATTTCTGCTTCGGTGGAAGCCAGATGCTCTGAATACATCTTTTTGGGTTACTTCTTGTATGACAGCCTCTTTTTGTAGGGCTTCATGCCCCATATATTATACAGTTTTCTGTTTTTCAAATCAAATATAATCATATTTACCTTCCAAAAAAATGGATTCGAATATTTTGAAATATAGTATTGTGATGTTGTTCTTTCACTCAAAGTTGGGTTTTCTTTATTTTAAAAATACCTATTTTTTGCTTTTTGTTTTTTTATAAAAAATCCTATTTTTGCTTTTCATTTGCCAAAAAAGATTCCCAATTTATTGCATTTTTTAGTGGTGTATGCATTTTTAAGAAGGGATATTTATACTCATAACCATGAGTATTTTCGTAATTACCTCAGGAATCCTCGATAATCATGAATTACACCGAAGACCCTCAATAATGCTTAACCTTTACATGGTATAATCCTGTGTCAAGTTCTGTCTTAGTTCGTTAACTCTAACGGAAAAAGTTATATATTGACAATTTTACCCTTCAAAAAACATCATATTTATAACATTATGCCATTCTGTAGATCAAAAGGTATTTTATATTTTATACTCTTTAACTTTTCATTATTTACAAATAAGGCTATTTTCCCTTCCTCCTTTGTTTGATCTCTCCAGCACCCACCTCCGACCACGTCCTCCTCCCCCTACCGACCGCTTCCTCCGCCCCTTCCTCGCCCTCTCCTGTCTGCAAGCTCTCGTTCGAGGAACCCCTCCCACCCCCTCTGCATCCCCTGGTCGACGCATCCCTCGCCCCCCTCCCTTGTGTCTCCGCCTCCAACAACCAACGCCACTCCCTCACGTCTCCACCTTCAAGTCCCCCCCCCCCCAACATCTCCACCTGCAACAACCAACCCCCTCCCTCCCCAGGTCCACTCCCAGTTCGGAGCCCGCAAACCCCTCCCCCACCCGCCACCCCCTCTTGTCTGTCAAACCCCTTGTCCCCTCCTAGTTTGGAGCCCGCAACCTACACCCATGTCGGAGCCCGCAAGCAACTCAGAGCCCCCGCCCGCCTGTACGCCCCTAGGAGCATTGCCCGCAAGCAACTCGGAGCCCCCATCCGGTCTGCAAGCCCCTAGAATCCCTCACTGCTTGTTTGCCTATCTCCGTTGTTGCCGTCGTCATAGTGAAAGACTTCACTTTTATGTGTGGTTAATCTCAACCGTTAGATCGTGTATTGGTTAGATTAACTCAACCATCTAGTTGAATTAATGAACCAAACTAACACGTGTATAAAACGGAGCAATTATTGAAGGTCTTTGGCGTAATTTGTGATCATCGAGGGTTCCTGAGGTAATTACGAAACTACTCAGGGTTATTGGTGTAAATATTCCTTTTAAGAATTGGTTTATTTTTGCTTGTGTAGCTACAAAATTCTACCATAACAGCTAAGGATAAAAATGAATGTGAATATATTCGTAGCCGATCCGCTATCATATTCGTTTTGGACATATTTTGATATTCGTATTCATATTCGTTTTAAAATGGATGCGGATATCGACATCACTTTGACATTCACTAATATTCTTATTTCTATATTCGTTTTCATACAGAAGTATAGTAATAGATTTATTCATAACCATGTGTAATAACAATTTATGATTGTATTTGCTATTGTTGATATAATTTTTATGAAATTACTATATCTGGTATATCTAGTTTATGTGTAAACCATCCCAAACATGTATATTTTACTTAATATATTGAATATTTATGTTATTGTTTGTATCCGATTCGTATTCATTTTACATTCGTATTCGTTTTTAAAGATATGGTAACATGTTTTTCACATTCATCAATATTCATATCTACATTCGTATTCATATTTTAAAATAAATAAGATCATGATTATACCTATATTCATATCCATATCCAACCGTTTTCATCTCTAATAACAGCTATTCTCCTACTTTTTTGCAATAACTCTTGTGCCTATGAATTCTCACAAAATTCACAGTAAGTTTTACTGCAAACAAAAGTAATGATATGACTGGAGTTACAGAATCTAAGAGGAGTATAGGTAAAAAAAACCCTTTTAAGAATTCTTGAATAATAACCGCCTTTACCTGTCCCAGTCGTTCACGCCTTCCTCACGTCCTTCGTACCCACCTTACCCTCTACCTGTAATCTCTCTCCTTCGTCACATTCTTACACCACCCCACGTCTCTCTCTCTCTCTCTCTCTCTCTCTCTCTCTCTCTCTCTCTCTCTCTCTCTCTCTCTCTCTCTCTCTAACATATCCATAAATGGGTGGCATTCGACCATTCCATGTTATGCTCATCCTAACCTTTCAAAGGGAATCCAATGATTAAGATCTAACCCATTATCCTTTTCGCAGAGTTTACCATGCATGATTATCGGAAAAGGACAGAAATAAAGCCATGCAACATTTAAAGATTACCAAAGAATAATGTACATAAGGAGATTGGAGCATACTCGACTTTTTTTTCATTATTTTTAGTTTTTTAAGGAAATCTTAGGAAAATTTGCTTAATATATTGAGGGGAATATGCATTTCAAGTTTAATGCAAAACAATCATTTCTAATACTTTCATCTAAAGGGGTCAATTTCAGCAATTCTGAGACCGTTAAAATTTGATAGTGTTGATGGAGATGATAGAAGTTCTGAATTAAGTTGAATTTGGAATGACAGTATGGTGATATATAGTGATCTAATTCTCCAAAAGTTTTATTTCAAAAAAAATAAAAAATATTAAAAAAATCAGGTGTAGTTACCTACACCCCCAAGTGTATTCTCCCTTTTCTTATATACATATATATATAGGAAAAAATGGGGCTGCCCCCTGGGGGCAGCCAACATGGCTGCTCCACCCCATTTTTCGGCGCTTTTTTATTTTTTTTTGAAAAATAAAACCATGTATATTCATCCATATATCCCTCCTATATGCCATTCAAATTTCGTCAGAAACAGAGACTCCTACGGCCTCCATCTCGATGGTATCGATTTAAAAAAATCATGTTACCGTTAAAAAATTACTGTCTGGATGGAGGTCGTAGGAGTCTCTGTTTCTGACGAAATTCGAATGGTATATAGGAGGGATATAGGGATGAATGTACATGGTGTTATTTTTCAAAAAAAATTAAAAAATTTGCCCAAATAAGGCGGGGGAAGCCATGTTGGCTGCCCCTAGGGGGCAGCCACATATGACCCATATATATATATATATATATATATATATATATATATATATATATATATATATATATATGAGGATGGGGAGCTTGCACCAAGGTGCATGTAACTTTTCATGCACCGACGCTTATATCTTCCATATTTTTTTTCTTTTTTGAAAAGTACCACCATGTATTTTCATCCATATATCCCTCCAATATGTCATTCGAATTTCGTCAGAAACATAGACTCCTATGACCTACATCCAAAGCAGGTAATTTTAACGGTCTTAGAATTGCTGTAATCGACCTGTTCTGGATGGAGGTCATAGGAGTCTATGTTTCTGACGAAATTCGAATGACATATTAGAGGGATATATGGATGAATATACATGGCGGTATTTTTCAAAAAAGAAAAGAAATGTGGAAGATATAAGCGCCGGTGCATGAAAAGTTACATGCACCTTGGTGCAAGCTCCCCATCCTCTATATATATATAGAGAGAGAGAGAGAAAGAGACAAATCAATATGCCGAAAGATAAATGCATAATTGCATGTGAGCTTGGAGGTGAAGTACGTGGCATAAACTACAACAGGCATCGTCACCGTCCATTTCTAAGCACAGGGAGCAGATGGTATGGTGTTGTCTTCAGTAGCCTCTATGATGTACTTACTTCATTAACATAGAAATACATTTTGAGAAGTACTTTATTTATCTCTATCTATCATATTGTTTACTCCCCTGGTCACAACCCATGTTGTGCACCACCAATGGTGCCAGATGAAGATTGTGTTTGTGCATGCCATTTTCCAATTCCTACAGCCTTTCCTCTTTTTTTGAAATTTCCATAAAGTACCACCATCATTCCTTTCTCATTTTACAAATTTCCTGTATATGCTCACCACTTTTATTAAAGATGCGAAGAGAGGGATACAGATATAAGTACTACCATATCGTCGTCTATTTTTACTAATACGGATGTATATACAGATATATTGACAGATATAAAAACTATATTACCATATCTTTAAAAAATAGATACATATGTAAAACGGATATTGATCGTATATGAATAATATTAGAAATACACTGCTTATTAGCTTAAATATACACGTATCGGATAGATGCGCATCATATGAATAAGATTAAATCTTTTTATATCATATAAATTATACCAAATATGATGAAAGATGATATAAAACTACATTATATATAGTTAAAAATAAATGTACAAGTATATACCAGAAGAAAATTGATCTAAGGTAACAAATAATTTAATATCAGTTGTCATATCTTACATAGTTAAATATATAACAATGAATATAATACATCGCTTACTTCTTTAAATTCACAATGAATAATGACATTCCTTGCTATATTCCTCACAACGGATCATATAACAACGATTATTCGTTGATTTTTTTCTTTTAGTTGTTGCTAAATTTAGTAACGATTAATATGAATTCTAACGAATAAGTCAACAATAAGATCGTTGTTATATGATCTTTTAACCATGAATATGACATCGGTTGCTAATTATAAGTACAAAATATAATTTAAAAATGAATAATATTCGTTGTAATATCTTTAACATCGGAAGATATGACAAGGAATATTCAAATTATCCGTTGTCTTAGGTCTAATTTCCAGCAGTGATATTTATATATGAAAATAGATATACGAATACATACGTTAGCGAATATCAAAATGATATACATATTTGTATCCATTTTAAAATGGATATGGGTGCCAAAATATGTTTAAAACAGATAAGGTGGGGATTGGATACGAATATATCTATATACATTTGCATCCCTAATTCATATTCCTCAATTTTTTTTAAATTTTCAGGTAACGATTCAACTTCCAGCCTTCCACTCCTCCTTGTCCTACTATTTCATATTGAAACAATTCCATCCTAAATTTGTTTTCCATCACCTCACATGGAAAATTGTTGGTCCAACAATGTTAGCATGATAACAAGCACATGTTCTTCGGACCATGCCCACCCCCAATAACTATGTCTCCTTCGCAACTGTCCATCATGCTAGACTTGTCGCGATTTCATCGTCACAACACTCTGGCACATCAATAACTAGGCACAGCTTCTTCATCGGCACATCAACCACTCGATGCCACCAATAGTCCAAAGTTCACTCTACCATTCACATGACCACGTCTTCATGGATCATCCATTTGCCAATACTTTAACATATATTCAGTTTATATGTTACACACATGTCCCAATATTTGGATATGAACTCTACATTTTATGTATTTACCTTATATAAATCAATATCGGAAAGTGTACGTTGTTAGAAATTAGTATTAATGTACAAGCATTTTAGTTAATCAATATTCTAGTATTCATAATTCTACATTCACTTATTATTGGATATTGAGAATATATATATATATATATATATATATATATATATCTAAACTTGACCATTGTTCGAAGATTGTTGGAGTATGACCATGTGGAATCCAATCATATGCCATCCCACTTTATTTCAAGGTTGGTTACATGTCATTGATATATGAAAATAGAATTTAATACATGTATATATATAGCATTTGTACTCTTTCATAATAATATTTTTTTAATGGTGGTGGTGTTAAGTGCACTTTTCCATCTCCTCTATAGTTGGCATACCGCATACCATATTTATCCTTTTTTATTTTATTTCTAATTAAGTTTTTAATTATATAAGACACCATACATATACATACTTTATGATTTGGACAAAAATCACACAATTTCATAATTTCATTTTATGATTTTGACACAAATCACACAAATATATTTTGACCTCACATGTAAAAAATTCCTGATTCTCCCCTAGTCATCTCCCCTACCCCTCTCTCTCTTTCTCTCTCTCATTTATCCTTCTCTTTCCTCGCCAACCTATCATTGGTCTTTCCTATCTCTCTTATCTTTCTCTCTCCTCGCAAATCTCTCTCTACCTGTTTTTTAATCCCTCGTCTCCCCTCTCTCTCTCTCTCTCTCTCTATCTCAGAGACAAAAGGCGAAGGAATAACCAAACAGCAAAAAAGAAAGGAACCCCAAAGCTTCATTGCAGAGGAAGATTTCCCTCGTCCCCCAGCCTTTTCCTCCTCTTCTTAACACACCTCTGCCACATTCATCTTCCTCCCTCTGCGAACACCGCTCAAAGCCTCAAGATCTCGGTGACCCACATCCTCGAATCCATCCCCCATGGGTGAAGGACCGCCACCACAGCCCGAGGCTGAGGTCCTCCTTCCTCAGGAGGCTCCCAAAGATGCCACCTTGGAGAAGGCCGTCGCGCAGCCACCACCTGCAGAGAACGTTGTTGATGACTCCAAGGCCTTAGCCGTGGTCGAGAGTGAGCTCTCTCTTCTCCACGTTCAGAAACATCTCGTCTCTGCTCTTAATTATGCTTCTGCAGATTTAAACACGTCACCCAGTTTGCAGGATGTGTTGCAAGTCGGTGACATGTCGCTTCAGGATGTGACATATGTTGTTGGGATCTTTGCCTGCAGTTCTTTACTCATATTTTTCCTTTCGGATTCCGTATTGCTTCTTCAGATCACGCTTCTTTCTTTTCTTTTTTCTGAATTTGGTTTTTCCTGAATTCGGAAAGATCTCATCTTGCTTCTTTAATTGATATTGTTTTGAATTCTGGATGCTTAAACATACCAAAAAAATTCTGCTTTGAACATATGCAGGTATGCTTGAATCACCAGTTGTTTTTTCCTCCAGATTTCGTATTAGCTTCTTGATTGAGCTCTGGATGTGACATGTTGTTGGGATTCTCGTATTTTTCTCTCGGACCACATATTAATCTTTTCGAAGTTGCTCTAAATTTGGGTTTTCTTTCGAGTGCTGAAAGATTTCACCTTGCTTCTCTAGCTGCTTTTGTTTCGAATTGTGTTTCACAAGGAGAAAGATCTCATTTTTGGACCTGTAGGAATATTAAAATACACGATTCAATTATTTTTTTATCAAGATTTCATGTTACTTTCCTGACATTCGTGTTTGGATTGGAGAAAGTGTGGACGTGCCTGCACCTTCAAATGACTGGTTTGAGAAGTTGCTTAAAAGTTGCCAGAACCTTTACAAGTTATCTGCCACCAAATCATGCTTTAGGACATGTGACACGTATTTGCATCCATTTACCATGTCTATTTGAATCATGCAATCTTGTTTTTGTGGGTGTTGCTATGCTGAAATTCCTTTATTTAACATACAGAAAGGTCTCATCTTGTTTTTCAGACGTTCTTTGTTTTCATCTGCTGTACTTCATATATGTATATTTTTTCTTGCTTTTTGGATGTGTTTTGCTTAAGGTCTATTATGCATATAAAAAAAATTTCCTCGCCTTTTGTCTTGTTTTCTTTGGGTGCTGGTGTGTAAAAAAAAGGTGGCTGTACTTTGAATTTTACAATGGAGTTTTTTTCTTGATGCTAACAGTTATCTGATCGAATTTGGTTTTCTGTCATATTCTAAATTTCTTTTCTCTCTAGAATGGTATATATATGAAAAATTTAGTTTGATGGCCTCTCGTCTGAAATACGAAGAGATGAAATAAAGAAAATTCAGCTGAGAATAATTTTATCTAAGCTAACTTGTACATACTGATACATATGAGTGATGCTAGAGGTGACAACTGTCCATCCTGAATTCTTCATTAGTTTCGAAGATTAGAACTGGTGTAGGTTTACATATCCCCTTTAATCTTGGGGTTTTGCTTGTTCTGGTTCCTATGCCCTTTAATCTTCTGACTTTAACTATGAGATTTATCAATATCTGCTAGTATACGAGTTGTCCTTTTCGTCGTGGATTCGACTTCATTTGATGGTATTGTTTCACGATCTGTTTCATGACTTGGCATGTTGTCTTCATTCTGAGGTGGGCTCTGAAGCAACGTTCTTCTTTACGCAAATTATCGGTCATGTTGTAGTGTGGCGTATATAAAATCAGCATCCCTTCAACCTTCTGCAAGGGGCACAGCATCTGTCTCTTTATAAGTGCCATGTAAAGAAGGCAATATAATTCTAGATATCTTCTATTCCTTTCTTTCTTTTTCACAAAGTTTGGAAAGAGACAGATGGAGTAGATGGTAACTATAAAATTTCCACACTGATTATTTTAATCCCATATAGTAAGTGCAACCTTTGTTTAATCCCATATGGCAGCTGCAACCATTGTCCCACCTCCATATGGTTATAGTTTTGGCCCTATGTGATGTTGAGTTCCCACTTGCATGCAACATAATCATAAAGCATATTGAAGATAAGGGACCAATTTTACTGCAGTTAGCAAGATTGGAGTCGAATTGTTGCGAGGGGAAACAATCGTCGGTTCTTAAATTCACTGCAATTATGTCTACGATAGACTTCTGCTGTAACCAGTAGTTCAGAGTTGGATATAATTCAATTTGGCAGTTATCTTCATATCCAAATTGAACTCTGATATATTTGTCTTTGTTTGCAGAGGTTGGGACTCCTCCTCCTGAAGAGAAACCTTCTGGAGGTTCAAAAGACAGAGGTATACAATGTGACTTGCAATTAACTGTAAAGCTTGCATTAGATTTTTTATCAACAATATTCAAGATAATTTGTCTTCTGTGTTCTCAGATCTTGCTCTTGCCAAGGTTGAGTTGGAGAAGAAGCTGTCCATGATAAAGGCTTGGGAGGAAAGTGAGAAGAGCAAGGCTGAAAACAAGTACAACTACATCCAAACACCTATGATAATCCTATTTTTTTGGAGTTTGCTAAATTGGTATTTGTATGGACTAATCACGAAATACACGGATATTTGAGTCAAGACAGAGATGATTCAGACACTGCTTTTTAGATTACAAAAAGAAGTAATTTTATATTGTGAATGAATGGAGGTAGTGAGGGAGAAAAAAAGGTTTGGAAGTGGGTATTGTTATGTAGAGGTTGCTTATCTGCCATGATAATCAGTAGGTATTGGATCTAAGGTCACTTCTGTTGGGATGTAGTAGGAGAATAGTTCATATTTATAAATGCTGAAGTGGAGAGCCTTCCTATTATCTTTTTTGCTAGCAAACATTGCGCTCACTCTTTATGAATCAGCATAAGATGAAAATGATCAAGTACAACTCCAATTTCCCTTGGTGAAGTATGGTCATCAATAAAATATTCCTACTCAAGATTAAAAGCATGAGGTTGATTTCTTACAATTTTATAGTACAATGCTTCTTTCGTAAATGAAGCGACGTAATTGACTATCTGAGTTCGTTTGAAGGGCTCAGAAGAAGCTTTCATCTATAACCTCGTGGGAAAATACAAAGAAGGCTCATACAGAAGCCGAGCTGAAGAAATACGAGGTGAGTTCGCTTATCGTACATACCAACCACCCTACTTTCTCATAGCTTCATAATGGAGATGTATTGATGAGGGATGTTGTAGGAATTATTGGAAAAGAAGAAGGCTGAATTTGCTGAGAAGCTGAAGAACAAAGTAGCCATGATTCACAAGGATGCAGAAGAAAAACGTGCCCTGATTGAAGCAAAACGTGGGGAGGAGATACTGAAGGTAGAGGAATCTGCGGCCAAATACCGTGCGACGGGGTTCGTCCCAAAGAAAATCCTTGGGTGCTTTGGGGGCTGATGCTTCTCGTCCATGAAGACAGGAAGGTATATTATGTGTCTAGTGTAATTTTCGCGAGGCAGGTCGGTTCTCGATATTGTTTGTGTGAAGTATTTGCTTTGTGATGTGTGTAAAGTGTGCCATCCAATATGTAACTGTTATCTCAGTAATCTGCTAAGTAAAAACAGTGTGCTCTTTCTCCTCTTCCATATTAAACTTATAACAGCTTGCATCTAGGTGCTTCTAGTTGTCATTCTTGTTGGAACTATGACCCACTTTGGATTTTCAAGAATCATTTTCGTGTCACGCGGGGTCAAGACATTCATACCCTTTGTTTACTGACATAAAACCCAAGTAAGATCCGTTTGAAAGACGGGTAATTATGTACCATATCCAAGTTGCAGTATCTAGAAGCAGCTCAGCCTCCATGAACTGCCCTCGCATTGAGGCCAGGACCCATGGAGCTCATCAATCCAATTTCAAGTTAGATCTTCGCTCTTATATTTCTCTTTCTCCTCTGATTTCACTGTCCTTCTACGATCTCCATCTCTTCTCTCCTCAATCTCCTTTTCTCCTTCGTTCTGTCAACAAATCCCTCATCGATCCATCTTCGTCTTCTTAATCCCTACATTTGGAATCTTTCCCATGCATATGTACACCTCCGACCACTCATGGTGATCAGAGTTCTGAGCTCGATCTTACGCTTCTAGTAGCTCTCCACATTTTCATTTCGCCATTCTTTGTCTTCGTTCTAGACTAAGGCACGTACCACTAGTCGAATGCAACATCTAAAGATACATCTGGAACCACAATAGAAGTCAGAGCATCGCATCGACTATACATCAGAGCATCTTCCATGCCTCGAGCCATCCAATTCCTCGAGTATCATTATCATTCGAGAACTGGGGCAAAACTATCTGCAACCTCTATTCTAGAGCTCGACCGTTATGTTTAGTCTCATGCATATTATTTTGAGTCTGATTCAGTTGATCGGTGCAACACCATATCCGTAACGAGGAATATCTGGATCACCTCCGCCTTCTGGACGTGAATGAAGAGAACAACATAAAATCTACTCTCTCTCTCTCTGTCTCTTCCCTTGTGGTATTCCCTCTTGTTGTGGTGTAGAGGCGATGCCTCCACCCCCTCCTCTTTATATAGCCCAAATGCAACTCCATAGACATATTCCCAATAGGACTATAAATAGAATACAACTCAATAACTAGTAGGATTAGGAGTCCAATCCTATTAGGATCGTTAATCCTAACTTGACTCTAATCCTAACACTAGCATCACCACACCATTTTTAACACCTTAGATTTGGAGATCGAACCGCATCATCTGGAGCATCCTCTCATCCTTCATCGAGGATCCATTCAGTAGAAGGAAAACACCCCCATCTCGACGAGAGCCATCCGATTTTTGCGGCTGCTCCTTCCTCCTCCATTCGTTCACTCTGAGCTGTAGAACTCATGGTAACTCTAACTCGAGGTCAAAAAAATGCCGCAAGATGATGAAACTCAATGATGCGATGGACATTGTGGAAACCGGACATCTCTGGAGGAGAAGGACGGGGACATCGACAGTGGTAATATGCGAGGAAGAGGGAAGGGAAGGAGTAGTGGCATCAACTGTAAATTAGGTGAATTTAAAGGGTGGATTATTTAAATACTTGATGGATTCCATCATAGTTAATGGAAAAACAGATGTGAGTTAACACATGTTTATGCCATTTAAGAGTTAAGCACATACAGAAACGTATATGAGATATATGATCTTTGAAAGAAAATATACATATTAATATCATGGTCATCCTATTTTGAAAACAAGTTACGAATTTGAGAATATCAACATACCTATTGGAAAACATATGATTGATATTATTATCCTATAATCATTTGAAATATCTTCTACTTAACTCGTAAAATAATAAAAAATATGGGAACACATACTTAGTATTATTTAATTTGCATGATGCACTAATATTGGAGATACTCAGTTTAGGGCCGAGCTCGGACTTTGGCAGGTCAGGGTCGGATCTGGGCCAACCAAACCCAATGCTCCACCTTAGTTATAGTGAAGTGAGAAGATATGTTTAAATTTTGTGCAAATGCTCGAGATTATGCAATGACGGTGGCAAATATTACGAAGAATCATGTGTGATGTTCATGCATAAACCAAGTAGAGAATAGATTTGTGAACGTATCAAATACCAACTACAATACGCGAGTTACATATGGAGCCTTTGAACCGATATGGGTTCTTTGAAATAACAGTTTGCCGATGATCTTATACTCGTTTTCAATCGTCGAGATAATGCTCAACAACACGGATTTCTTCCTCAACAAGGAGTTGGGAAAAGCTCAAAGATCACAACAGCTTTCCATCATTGATATCAAGAGTACGAAATGATACAACAATCCGACGTCCAAACCAGCTTTGAGCAGGGAAAACATCACGCTATTCTTGAAGAATCCAAATGATCCGTGCATGGAAATCAAGCGTTAAAACCATGGAAGGAAATATCGTGATATATCGTCGATATATCGATATCGACATCGGACTGATATGAGCACCGATATGGCGATATACCCCGATTTTCAAGCATTTTCTTCACAAAGGCTCATCGATATGGACGATATATCGTCGAAATATCGTATCGATACGATATCGATATCGATACGGCCTTCCATGGTTAAAACCATGAAGACGACACGGCTGACATGAGGATCTATACCTTCATCCAAGGTTCAAAAATCAAAAGGAAAAAATGGATGACATTCGTACCTTCAAGCGACAAACCGATGGCAAACTTGTCTTTCCAATGCCACTCTCCTTCCCACAGGGCGTCCTCGTCGATCACGGCACCACCATGGCGGTCTCTTCTCTCGGTAGCTAGGGATGAAAATGGACCGGATTTGCCTATTTCCATATCCATATTCGCTTTATCTCTATCGAATACGAATATGGATACGGATATGATTAGAATATGCATTAAAAAATCGTATCCTTAAAAAATACGGATACGAATCCGAATATGATATTTATCGAATCCAAATATAGATCGAATAAAGAGCGGACCCGAATACGGATCGAATAAAAAGCTAATCCAAATATGAATTGAATAAAGAGTGATTCCAAATATAGAATTCAAGTAAGGATCGAATAAAGACTCCATACGAATATGAACTGAATTTTTATCAAAGTCGTAATGATTTTAAAAAATGGCAATGCAAAATAAGTTGCATCATGACAAAAGAGAGCATCAAAGTGATTAAAGTGACTTGCGTTCTTGAAGCAAAAAGGGGATATGATTTCGTAACTTTTGTTCTTATCATCCCCAAACAAACGGAAGTTTATTAATATCGTTAATATATTATATTTTATAATGTATAATATTAATATAACATAGAATTGTGGCAGGTATTATATTACATTAAATATTGTATTCGGATATCTGGATCCGGATATTCAAGCTATTACCATATCCGTATGCGTATCCAAAAAGTTTTCAAAACTCATATCCATATTCGACTAATATTCAGGATATCCATATCGAGTGATCTTTCGAATACGATAAGCGGATATTCGGATATATTCGTATCCATTTTCATGTCTATCCCAAGCTATGAAAGGTAGGAAATGAACTAGAGTTTGGATGACAATCATTAGAGAGGAAGATGTATTTAAATAGGAGTTGGATTAATCACGTCTCGCAAATCGTCCAAAATCACAAAAATGTCATTGCGTTAAAACGTGCATAGCTTCAGCTACATGTGTCAGAATTTCATCTTAAGCATGTTCCAATCGGTTCAACAAAATACTTTAAATGAGTTTGGTATCACTATGATTTCGATGAACAAAAAAATAATAGAAATTTAAGGCATTATAGGTATTGCAAAATTTCGTATAGGGGACGATAGAGGAGCAGGATGATAGAGGTGGGAAGAGGGCTCCCTATGACAATGCGTTGATCGTGTGATCAATGTTGGTTTCCCTCATGGGAGGTTTATTCATAGTCTCGCACCATCTCGCATCATCCTTACCATTGTAGATTATGATCTCCCTTCAAAATCATCCTTTGCGCAGATCTCCCTTCAAATTCATCCTTTGCGCAATCTTCAACGATCATCGCTTGTCCACAAGGACATCTTGACCACTTTGAATTGTTCAACAAAACTCTACTGCAAGCCCCTCCACCAATCCTCTACTACAAGAACACAACACCACCACCTCTAAACTCAGTGTGATCACTACAACAAGCGCGGCTCTAACAACCCCATCAACGCACGTTTGAAGCCTAACTAGGTAACAAAGTAGAGATTGAGCAGGGATGACGAACCATTTATGACGACGACAAGAGGAACATGATGTGTACAAGGGAGGGACGACAAGTGAGCGGCAAATGGTTCGCTGGCCTACATAGGGGAAAAATTTGGACCATGTCCTCACATGAATATTCCCAAGACCATATAATGGATGAAATTTCACACTACATACTTTGTTTTTCACCCTAAAGTTTTCGACCAAAGTCAGGGTCAGAAGAGAGCATGTTCTCACGGAAAAGTTTGATTCCAATCCCAGCAGCTTCCCTATTCACCAATAAAACATGGATAATTCCCATTCTTCCTCACAACTATGTCAATCAAATAAACTTGGAGATAAAAGCTTCAAAGCAACTTCGCAACTAGGCCGTGATGAAAGATCTCAATCGACAAGCAATATATCAGCAATTTATAGATGTTTCAGTAGTAAACATAACAGAAATCAACTCTGTAACTGTCTTCTGAAGGAGATTTTTTTTCATTTTCATTTTCTTTTTTTTTTTTTGCTTTTTTTGGTGCGTTGTGACCGGATGTGGAATAAGATGAAAGTAAAACACAGAACATGGTACATCAAGAAATTAAAATCTGACACTGCTACGAAATATTACAAGATTGCATGCCTACACACCGAGTCGCCTTGCCAGAGGACTTGAAATAGAGAAATGCAGAAAGACTAAACATCAAGCAGGATACTCCGCACAACTTCAGTTCCTTTTCGAGGAAGCATTGGCATCGTAAAGGGGGTCGATTTTATGCAGCACAACTGCAGCATGGTATGGCCAACATGTTAATTCATACAGAGCATCTACTCGGGGTTCAGGTTAAGAGTTTCCAGGTCGAATCACTTTTTACGATGGAGCCATAAACTACGACGGTCAACCTCTTAGCAGAAGGCATTTCAAGCCAAGTACCTGTTTGAATCAGAATGGAAAGAAGTTCAGGAATCAGGATCATAAAGATAAAGTAACTAATACTGTTATAAATTACGCGTACATAATTTATCCATGATGCTGAAATAGTAATCACCAGATAGAGGATAATTACACATACACAATTATTCGAAATGATGCGAAAGGAAATTTGGCGTAGCTCCGATAGATGATAAGATGAAAAAAACCCGCTTAATATGGTTGGCCCATTTGCAAAGGACGTCAGTTGATGCACCAGCTAAAAGATGCGAGATGTGGAATGTTGACCCGGCTAAGAGAGGAACAGGAAGGCCCAAGAAGTGTTGGAAAGAGACTATCCGAAGGGATGTAAGTTATTTGGATTTAAGCCTGAGAATGACCCAAAATAGATACGAATGGAGGCACCAAATCTATGTAGCCGACTCTACATAATTGTGGGAAAAGGTTTTGTTGTTGGTGGTGTTGGGATAAAACAGCAATCACCAAGAACTCTGATATCAGACTACTACAAGGTAGCAGTTTACATAGTGATATCTTTTGCGATAGGAAAATCAGCAATTAAGAATTTAATTGAGGCACTTGAAATTTAATGCTGATATCATCCCCTTCCTTACGGAACACAAAATGCCAGAGGATACAACTGTGCCTGCATGCCTTTGTATGGACCCCCTAAATCTGTAGAGATTGAGAGAAAGCGTGCGACATAAAAGCGTCAACACCCACGAAAAAACACCTATAGGAGATCCATGAACGTCAATAACCAATCTATGGCAAAATGCTCAATTGCACCATAGAAATCTCGTAGAATCCTCTGATTGCATCGCTGTTATAGGCAAACAACTGTATAAGCATGTTCATCAGATTTAGCATGTTGGCTCCACAAACCATCACGCTAGTACGTGTGGGTGTCACGAAAGCTCGGGTTCGATGACCTCAACTCGGACTCAACTCGATAGGAGCTCGTGAACCAGGCTCAAAAAGCTATTGTGTCTGAGTCGGATATATGACTCGTTAGGGTTATCGAGACGAATTCAAATTGAGTGCTCAACTCGCTAACTCGACCCAATAACTTGATTTGATTTTATTAATTTTTTATACATTTTCCTTTACATGTAGGCATACATGATGTATAACATGAGGAAATAGTGCAGCAACAACAAATTATTTGGAGTTGTGATGTTTACCTGTTCAATGATAATGGTGGAAAACGTGTCGAATATCCGGTACCTTGCTTCACTGTTTGATATTGTACTTGTATTATATGTCAAATTTTATAGTTCTTATCAAAATGCACATGAAAAAAGACATAGTATATATATATATATATTGTCAAAAAAACAAACATTATTATTATGAGATTAATAATGAGTTCAATTACTTCTTTAAAGAAAGTTGACAGAAAAGAAATATGAAAACAATCTACTACAAAAAAACTCGTTAAGAGGCTCGTGAGCCAACTCGAATTCAACGAGTTCAAGTTGAGTCAGCCTTTCCGGGCTCGAAGTGTATCTGTAAGAAAATACAGAATGCAGAAGCTAAATGATAAACAGAGCATGATAAAGAAATATAAAACTGGAAGAACACGGGATTTAATGTGGAACCCTACTCTGTGAGGAGCGGGATGAAACCACGGGAGAAGCCCTCAAAGGGGCATGTTATGCATTGCACTTTCTCAATGGATACAGGAGGTCTGGGGCTCCTTATATAGCCTCTCCAAAGCCTCCAAGTCCCATCACTGGACAATGTGGGACTAAACAACTGGATGGGGTAAATGGATCTTCTCCAGGATCCATTTACCCTCTACAACTCATATGGCGCACATAACAAATACCCCAACACTCCCCCTCAAGCTGGAGCATGCAATGCTCAGCTTGGACACACAGAAAGAAACTCAACCCACGCTACAGAATACTACGGACAATATCAACACAACACGCACAACTACTGTTGTCGAGGACGTTGGTTCTTATGCCGTGCACGTGAGGAGGACGAACGGGCTGGAGTGTGAGTCTGTTGAATCTCCTCATCGGAGAGCATGCACTCTGAACTACGCCTGTCAGAGTCACTGCAACTGAAAATGAGTAACCTTGTCGGAGTACTCTGGCCCGCCACAATAATGTGGACAACTGCTCCATCTCTGAAAAGGGCCTAACTGAAAAGGGTTGTGGTTGTACAATCCTCATCGGAGTCCAGGGTCGCTGGAGAATGGAGTCTAAAAAATGTCTCCTCGTTGGAGAATTGGGTCTCTCCCATCGGGCTCAGAGAATGGTACACTACTCTGGTGTCCCTATGATACCACATGAAAACCCTTGCCAACATGGCATAGGGAATGGTCCTCTACTGTGGAGTCCCTACGGCTCACATGAAAACTCTGGCCGACAAAACAAGAATAGTCATGGGGACTACTGAACAAACGATGGCAAAATATCTGCTCATCTGAAAAGAAGACCGCATCCATGTGTGTATCTGAAACTGGAGACTCGGAATCAATCGTCGAGTCTGAATGTCTGAATTGTAGAGTCTGAACAATTGGTTGGTCTGGAGACTGACACCCGAATTTGGAATCTGGAGCAAGACCTGTGACTCTACATAATACTCCCCTTTTCTTTCATACTTGTCGGAAAATGACATCGACAAAGTTGGGAGAAGACAAGATAAATAGGGGTACAAAATACCAATAAGACGTTCACATTTTTTCGGCTTCTCAAATCATGAATAACATTTGGCCGTTTCAATTTTTTTTGGCCCCTTTTTTTTGCAATTTTTGTTTTGTTTTTTTGTAACGGCTTTTCATTTTCAATTTTTTTTGAAAACTTTTGGGCACGGCTTATTCTTGTACGCGCCTCTTTTTTAAAGTTGTATCCTCATTCATTTTTTTAAGGTTTTCTCCTCCATTTTTTTAAATTCTCTCTCTATATTTGTTTTCTCGTGGCCCACAGTTGAGCCTGGAAGTAAGCCCCACACTTTTCCATTTTTTCTTTTTTTTAAAATCAGATCTTGGCTTACTTGGACGAGAGCAACAAAAAACTTTTTTTTAATCGTTGTAGGCCCATCGGATCGAAGCATTCCCAGTGCCAGTGTCGCTATTAGGGTTTCCCGTGAGGAAAACCCTCTCTGAAATCATAGCCGCCCCGCAGGAATCGGATGTTGTGCCTCCTGCAGATGGTTGCTGGGGTATCGCGCGAAGGACTCGCCTGGGACCCGCGCCGCCGAAGATCATCTGTGCGATGGGGATCGCGTTGGAGTTGAACGGGGGTTCGCACCAGGAGCCTGGAGCTCGCGCCGTCGCCCGGAGTAGTCTCGCGCTACCTGGGCTTCGCGCGAGGGAGGAGGGCACCTTGGTTGGTAGCGCCGCAGGAGGAGAGGATCGCACCACGGGAGGTGCGGGTTCAGATCGACTTGGGTTCTGGGCCAAGGGAGGGTGCGCCGCTCGGGGCTGGATGTCGTCTGGTGCCGTTGCGGAAGAGGAGCGTGATGCCTGCGCGCAGGAGTTTCGTGTTGCACTAGCGGAGGTCATGCGCAAAGGTGTTGCGCTAGCGGAGGTCTGCGCTCGCGGATGTCGCCATGGATTTTGCGCCATCGTGAGATTACTCTCCGCCGCTGATGTAAGAGATGCACCGCTTGAACATCGAAGATGTGTCGCCCGGAGATGCAAAGCGTGGGCTTCACGCATGGTGCAGGCAGCCTGGATGGGGCTGCGCCGCCCTTGCTGAGGCTGTTGAAGACGTCGCCAGGAAAGAGAGATTGGTATGGGAGATGTGGTTGAGTCGTTGCAGCATACGCTGCCTGCGCGGAACTGGGGCCATATGGAAGAAAATCGCCTGGGATGTGAGGCCAAAACATGGAGGTTTTGCGCAAGGTGGCGGCATCAAGCACAGCCTGGAGAAGTGAATGAATCGGCCAGAAGTAGAAGTGCGTTGCAGAGAAAAAAAACTAGATCTTTGATTCTGGAAATGAACATGGACAGGAGCATGCTCCTGGAATCGAGCATAGCTCTGTTGAACAGAGACGACGATCAATTAGGGTTTTTTACGGAACCCAAAAATCTTCTCAAACCGGCCAACAGATCTTTAACATAACTGAATAATTTCTAGGGTTTTATCTCAACCCAAAACATGAACTTGATAATCAAATCTCAAAAAAATAAAGCATAATGAAAAGCCTCGAGAATCGAACCCGCTCTGATACCATGTTAGAAAATACAGAATGTGGAAGCTAAATGATAAACAGAGCATGATAAAGAAATATAAAACTGGAAGAACACGGGATTTAACGTGGAACCCTACTCCGTGAGGAGCGGGATGAAACCACGGGAGAAGCCCTCAAAGAGGCATGTTATGCATTGCACTTTCTCAATGGATACAGAAGGTTTGGGGCTCCTTATATAGCCTCTCCAGAGCCTCCAAGTCCCACCACTGGACAATGTGGGACTAAACAACAGGATGGGGCTCCAGAGCCTCCAGGATCCATTTACCCTCTACAACTCATATGGCGCACATAACAAATACTCTAACAGTATCAATTTTGAGTTTGGTTATTGAGTTTGAGTTGGGGCTGACTCGAGTCATTCAACTCGATAGACGCCACTACCGGTATGGAAAGCACCACACCAACATTGCCATACATGTAAGAAATCCCACAACAAATCAACATATAATAAGGTGCATAAATGGTGAAACTAATGCAGTTTTAAGTAACCGAGGAGGTTCATGTGTCCAACTCACTCCACAATTGGGAATATAAGTGGCAATCATTCATCAGAAGCTCCACATTTTGCAAATATATTCTTTCTAAAGGGATCTTTATATAGCATGAACCCTCACAGATCGCTTGACCAAATGCAACATCAACTACCAATTCCCTTGTTAACTCCGATGCATTACAATCGACAGTAACAATTGGCCCGTCAGCTTTCAAAATGTATGAAATTTATCTGAGACATAAGATTAGCCAAATGTAACTTGCGCCTGTAAAGGAATTCAGAATATCCCAAATAACAAGATTTCAGCATACACGCCCCAATATACTACTCCAGTTACATGTTTCAAGTGTCCAACTCACTCCACAATTGGGAATATAAGTGGCAATCATTCATCAGAAGCTCCACATTTTGCAAATATATTCTTTCTAAAAGGATCTTTATATAGCATGAACACTCACAGATCGCAATCGTTGCAGGTATATGACCAAATGCAACATCAACTACCAATTCCCTTGTTAACTCCGATGCATTACTATCGACAGTAACAATTGGCCCGTCAGCTTTCAAAATGTATGAAATTTATCTTTGAGACATAAGATTAGCCAAATGTAACTTGCCCCTATAAAGGAATTCAGAATATCCCAAATAACAATATTCCAGCATACACGCCCCAATATACTACTCCAGTTCCATGTTTCAAGTGTCCAACTCACTCCACAATTGGGAATATAAGTGGCAATCACTCATCAGAAGCTCTACATTTTGCAAATATATTCTTTCTAAAAGGATCTTTATATAGCATGAACCCTCACAGATCGCAATCGTTGCAGGTATATGACCAAATGCAACATCAACTACCAATTCCCTTGTAAACTCCGATGCATTACTATCGACAGTAACAATTGGCCCATCAGCTTTCAAAATGTATGAAATTTATCTTTGAGACATAAGATTAGCCAAATGTAACTTGCCCCTATAAAGGAATTCAGAATATCCCAAATAACAATATTTCAGCATACACGCCCCAATATACTACTCCAGTAACATGTTTCAAGTGTCCAACTCACTCCACAATTGGGAATATAAGTGGCAATCATTCATCAGAAGCTCCACATTTTGCAAATATATTCTTTCTAAAAGGATCTTTATATAGCATGAGCCCTCACAGATCGCAATCGTTGCAGGTATATGACCAAATGCAACATCAACTACCAATTCCCTTGCTAACTCCGATGCATTACTATCGACAGTAACAATTGGCCCGTCAGCTTTTAAAATGTATGAAATTTATCTTTGAGACATAAGATTAGCCAAATGTAACTTGCCCCTATAAAGGAATTCAGAATATTCCAAATAACAAGATTTCAGCATACACGCCCCAATATACTACTCCAGTTACATGTTTCAAGTATCCAACTCACTCCACAATTGGGAATATAAGTGGCAATCATTCATCAGAAGCTCCACATTTTGCAAATATATTCTTTCTAAAAGGATCTTTATATAGCATGAACCCTCACAGATCGCAATCGTTGCAGGTATATGACCAAATGCAACATCAACTACCAATTCCCTTGTTAACTCCGATGCATTACTATCGACAGTAACAATTGGCCCGTCAGCTTTCAAAATGTATGAAATATTTGAGACATAAGATTAGCCAAATGCAACGTGCCTCTATAAAGGAATTCAGAATATCCCAAATAACAAGATTTCAGCATACACGCCCCAATATACTACTCCAGTTACATGTATGCGCCCTCAAACTTACACCATTCCTTGTAAATTTACATTTTATCCCTTCGATTGACCAATAATAAAGTCAGTTCAAGTTAACAGCTTAGATCATGACATCGAATTTCGCATTCGGTCTTGACAAGTGACCGAAATTCGACCGAAATGGTTAACATTTGAGCCTTTAGGATTGTTGATAGAAGAGTCGATGACTGAAATGATCAAATTTTCATTTCAGCCGGTCACAGATATGGTGACCGCAACTGATATTTACAGCCTTTGGTTATATTGCGAATAATTTTCCTTATTTTCTTACTAATAAAATCTTTTATTATTTTTATTTCTAACCTTTTCCTCTTCCCTCGTATTTGCCTTTCCTCACACCACCCATGTGGCCTAGGAATGAAAATGGATTGGATACGGATTGAATATGGAAATTTCCATATCATATGCGACTCATCTATATCTAATACAAGTCCGGATAGGGATATGAACCATATATGGATTTAGAGAACCGTATCCTAATATAATTGGATATGAGTTCAGATCGAATATTGAGCGAATACAAATATGGATCGAATGAACAGAGAGTAGAAATGTTGATCGACTTAAGATCACATATGATTATAATTTTTTAATAAAGATAAATTACAACTTGAAATCGAATTATTATTAAGTACGAAGTTATTTAAAAAGGTGGTATATATATATATCATGATAAAATTATGTAACCAATCAATTAAAGTTATAGTTGCAAAGAAGGTTCTCTACATATATAGTTGGAGAGCAGACGAGGCTTGTCCTATTATGATTCACAGGAAGTTGTCGAGGCAAAGAGGCTAAGTGGTTGTCGAAAATCGAGGGGATACATGGACTTGGGTAGGGAGAAATAAGTTTAGCTTAGTACATAAACATGATAAATTATACTATAATATATATAGTATTCGGATATTCGAATCCGGATCTTTTTGTTATTACCATATCCATATTCAGAATTTTTTTATAATTGCTATACATGTTTGATTCATATTCGATTAACATTCGAATACGGATGTCAATATTCATTAATTTTACAAATATGGTATGTGGATATTCAGGCATATTCATATCCATTTTCACTCACAGTTCACAATCTTTTCGATATACGACCAAAAGCAACATCAACCACCAATTCCCTTGTTACCTCCAAAGCATTACTTAATTGGACACAATGATGAAGCCAAAAAATAATGGTCGACTTGGAATCCCAAAAATTTAGTGCATGAATAATGCCCTATTATGCAAGTGGATTCTTCGTTTGTGGGGAGGTTGAGATGCATTAGTTTGTCGCCTGATGAGGGTGATTTCCGACATCCGCAGATCTCAGGTTGCATTAGGTATGTGGTCCCCTTCATCTTTGTGGCAACGAATTATGAAGACTCTTCCGGAGGTGAGCCTGCATCTACAACTTGTAGAAAGAGATGATTTATTTCCTTTCTGGTTGGACAATTGAATGGCCTTGCTCCCCCTCTGTGAAATATATGCTCACTTGTTTGCTTTGACGGAGGATCATCGCAGTTTGGTTCACCATGTTTGAAGGATGGTAGTTTGGGTTCCGAATTTGACGATGGACTCTTCATAACAGTGCTTGATTGAGTTCATGGCATTGCTTGTGATTTTGCGGACTTCAGGGCTTTAAGTCATGGTTGTGACCAATTTGTGTAGGGTTAAAACGGTGTACCATTTTTCCTCTCGGAGCGAGGATGCAGCACATGAAGAGATCAAATGGGATTGCAGTATCGTCTGGCGTGGTAAGATTCCACTACAGATTAAGGTATTTGTTTGGCTGGTCAGACATGGTTGCTTACTCATGAACGACGAGATGAGCTGTTGAATACATGTGATGTGTGGACGTTGTGGCAACGACAATGAGGACTTGAAGCACCTTTGTTTGGATGTAACCTCTAGAGATGGGTGTGGGATGAGGCTGGAATCGCTTGGCTTGGGACCGACAATGTTACATCCTTTTAGAGATCTGTCAGAACAGTTCGCGGGAACTAGCAAGAGGACAGGTTTCCCGTTTTTGCACTTTTATGGGCAATTTGGAATGCCAGAAATGATTTTATCTTCCGGGGTCAGCGCGCTTGTATCCTAAGAAAATATTTGGACATTTAGAGGTTTATGTTAGGCATGGATCATTGTAACTTGATTATTTTTAAAGTTAAATATGCATTAATCACATAAAGGATGTGTATGATAGGGTTTCATTTTGTGCAAGGATCCAGTCTTTATTTTGACATCAACATTGACATGCATCAAGGTTCAGCTTTGAGTCCATTCCTTTTTATTTTGATTATGGAAGATTTGACAAGTCACACTCGGGATGAGATACCTTGGTGTATGTTATTCGCTGATGATATTGTGTTGATTGATGAGACCATAAATTGAGTAAATAAGAAGTTTGAGGTCTGGAGACTAAAGGATTTCGTACAAATAGGGATACGACGGAATATATGGAGTGTACTTTTGATGGAAGCAATGATGAAGGAATCGAGGTGAAGATTGGTGACGACATCATTCAGAAGAGATTATTTTAGATACTTGGAATCTATTTTGCAACATGACAAGGACATTGATGGAGATGTTACTAATAGAACAAACATAAGTTGGATAAAGTAGAAATGAGCCTCTGTTGTTCTTTGTGATAAAAAAAATTCCTTTGAAAATCAAAGGAAAGTTTTACAAAGCAACCATGAGAATTGTTATGCTCTATGGATCTGAATGTTGGCATCTGAACTATAGACATGTGCGGAGAATGGCATTAGCAAAAATGAAAATGCTAAGGTGGATGCGGGGACACACACGTAAAGATCAGATTCGAAATGATGCAATCAAAAGGAAAGTTGGTGTAGCTCCGATCGAGGATAAGATGCGAGAAAACAGCTTTAGTGTCAAGGTGTACCATTTTTCTCTCTGAGTGAGAATGGAGCACAAGAAAAGCTCAAACGAGATTGCAGTATAATCTGGCATAGTAAGATTCCACTACATGTTAAGGTATTTGTTTGATTGGTCAGACATGGTCGCTTACTCACGAAGGTACAACGAGATGAGCTTTTAAATGCGCGTGATGTGCTATGCGGAAGTTGTGACAACGGCAATGAGGACTTGAAGCACCTTTTGTTTGGGTGCAACCTCTTGAGACAAGTGTGGGACGAGGTTGGAATCGCTAGGCTTGGGACCGACAATGTTACATCTTTTTAGAGATGGATTGTTTTCCCGCGTAGGGTCAACTACATGGATTCTTTACCTCCTTTCAAATCTATCTTAGGTCATTCTCGGGCTTAGATCCAAAAAATCTAAGATCTCTTCGTATAGACTCATTCCAACAATTCTTGGGCCTTCATTGCTCTCTCTTAACCGGCTCAACATCTCAAAACTCGCATCTACTAATCGGTGCATCAGTTGACCTTCTTTGCAAATGCTCAAACCACTTTAAGCGGTTTTCTCACAACTTATCCTCGATCGGAGCTACACCAACTTTCTTTCCAACTGCATTATTCTAAATCCGATCTTTACGTGTGTCCACACATCCACCTTAGCATTTTTATTTCTATTACTCCCATTCTCTGCACATGTCTATGGTTCGCATGCCAACATTCAGATCCATAGAGCATAGCATGTTTCACGGCTGCTTTGTAAAACTTTCCTTTGATTTTCAAAAGAATTTTCTTATCACAGAGAACAGTAGAAGCTCCTCTTCACTTTAGCCAACCTACCTTTATTGTATCAGTAACGACTCCATCAATTTCCCCATCATGTCGCAAAATAGATCCCAAATATCTAAAAGAATCTCTCTTCTGAACGTTACCGTCACTAATCTTCACATCGATTTCTTCATCATTGCATCCATCAAAAGTGCACTCCACATATTCAGTCATAACCCCACTTATACGAAATCCTTTAATCTCCAATGCACATCTCCAGACCTCAAGCTTCTCATTTACTTCATCTCTAGTCGCATTAACCAACCCAATATTATCAGTGAAAAATATACACCAAGTGTTGAGATATTTACATCTCTTTATTTGTTATCCTGTAATTTTATCTTTCTTTCGATTATCTATGTAATTTTTCCATAAAGCTTTTCTCCTATATAAGAGAGCTTTAGGGCTACGATGAATAATACTTTTCATCTTTCAATCCTTTCTGCATGGTATCAAAGCGACGGTCCTAGACCGGAGCATGTGCCCTAAATTTCCAAACCCCACCAAAACCTAGACCTCCGCGCGGCAGCCAACCATCGCCCGCCCGCTGCAGCAGGCCACCACCCGCTGCCGCAACAGGCCGCCACCCACCGCAGCAGCAGATCGCCACCGCCACAACATGCCCCAACAGCGGTACGTGGCTATTGCCCTAGCAGGTCGGCGGCGACACCCGCAGGTGTTCAGCCACGTCTACAGCCCGACAGTGCAACCTTTGTGCGTAAGGGGTGCCGTGGTTGATTCCACGAAGGTTTGAGTCTGGAAGGGTTGCCCTATCTTGGTTCTTGCGGCCCTGAATAGGTCAGATGGTTCCAAAGGTGTGGGTTTGTTCATCTAAAACCACCCTAGGTACCTAAGAGCAACTTTCTGATTGATGGAAGAGGTTGTGGTATGAGTCTACATCCACAACCATCTTCCTATATGTCTTTGTAGACATAGGTATTCCAGTTTGCAACCCCAATCTTGAAGATCGTTATCATCATGTCAGACAACAAAGCATATGTTCCATCCTTGTGTGCCGTCAAAGGTCCCACACCCATTGTAAGGATGGATGGAACGAACTATCAATTGTGGGCCATGCAGTTCATGAGTCCTATGCAATGTAATGGCAAGAAGCATATTCTCACACAGGAGGAGCCCGTTGACAAGACTGGGGTTAACGCCTATGGGAAGTAGATGACACGTATGCACGTGTATGGCTTTCTGGGAAGGTGTCCATGGAAATAGCAAATGAAATATTGAGTCAACCCACAGCCAAAGCTATGTGGGACATTCTTGCTGCCACATACTCTCCAGTAAAGAACGAGTCGAAGATTCTGCAACTACAACATGACATCTTCACGTCAAAGCAGAATGATCGCCCTCTCCATACACCTTACAAATCTTTACGGGGTATGTTTAAGAAGTTGCATGGTTACATCCCCTTGACTGCCACACCAGAGTAACTCACGGCATATCGGGATTCGGTTATAACTGGAGTGTTTCTTGCAGCACTTGACTCTAAGTATGACACCGCTAGAGCACAGATTCTTACTGATGCCACTATACCTCCAATGGAGGAGGCATATCGCAAGCTGAGCAAGCTCTCCATATCTAGGTGGCACCCAGGTCTCTCAGACTTTATCAGCTATGACAGCTTCTCGTGGTAGGGGGCCCTACATAGTTCCATGGCCGAGGTGGCTGTGGAAGAGGAGGGGGCAGTCGACCCCCACGTCACCCGTTCACCTACTGCCACAGGCCAGGTCATTCGGAGAAAACATGTTATTCTAAGCATGGGTTTCCCACTTCAGCACGTGTTGCAGAACAGGTTCAACAGAGCAGCAGCTCTTCGTATGTATCTGATCAGAGATTTTATGAGTTGGTAGCATGGCTCAGGAAGATTATGCCTTTTCCTGGGTCAACTAGCTCTCTGTCAGGATCATCAGAGATAACAACCTCCAGCTATGCATCTTCTTCAGGTATATTATATGTTTTGACTAGCTGTTACAGACAGAGTCGTCAAAGGCATAAGGCGCTCTAAGGCGCTAGGAGTCCAAAACGTCTGGGGCACTAGGCGCTTGACTAGGCGCTCGCCTGAGACAATCGAGGCACTATATATATTACATATATTTATATAAATATAATCTTATATACTTAGACATACATATATGTATGTATGTATGTATTTATATGTACATGCATGTATTTTTTCAAAAAAATATTACACACATACACATACCTAAACTACAATCTACTATTGATCCAATATATGTAAGTATATGTATATTTATTTATATATGTGTATATATGTGTATGTAAGTATATATTATGTCTGCAATTATAGTACTTAAAACTAATATAAATGTAACGTGTGAATAGAACTTAGAACTAACACGTATAAATGTACATGTATATGTAGAATTAAGGACTAGCATGTATGTGTATATGTAGAATTAAAGAATTAAGGACTAACATGTATGTGTATATGTAGAATTAATTATTAACATGTATAAATTACATTTAATATCAATCCAATATATATGTAAGTACATGTATATTTATTTATATATACATACATATATGTGTGTAGTACTTAAAACTAATATAAACGTAACTTGTAAATAGAATTTAGAACTAACAAATATAAATGTATCTGCATATGTAGAATTAAGGATTACCATAAGTAAATGTCTATTACATGTATATGTGTAGTGCATGTAAATACGTATACATGTGTATACATGTACATGTGTACATATGTGCATGCATGGAAATGCATGCATATACATATGTTTACATGTATATGTGTATATCTCTATATATACATATATGTGTTTGTACGTACTATGTATGTATTATGTTTTTAATTATAATACTTATAACTAATATGCATGTGTAAATGTATGTGTATGTATGTATGTAGACTTAGTGTGTATATGCATGTGTATTGCTAGTGTATGTAAAATTGATGCATGTATTTGTATGCATATATATACTAACATGTCCCAATATTACTCAGAACTAATATTTATCCAACTTTAAAATTTAAAAAAAGAAAAAATGCAAACAATTCAGCAAAAAGCCCCAGTTTTGCCTCAGGCGCTCGCCTAGGCAGCACCTGAGGCAAAACGCCTCGCCTGAAGCAAGGCAAGGTGCCTAGGGCTCGCCTCGCCTTAGCACTTAGGCGAGCACCTCGAGCGCCTTTGACAACACTGGTTACAGAGCAAACTTATCGAAGTGGATTATGGAATCAGAAGCCTCTCATCATCTTTGTGATGACAGAGGGCAGTTTAGTACCTATAGCCCAACTCAGTCAAGCAGATCTGTTGTGATAGCTGATGGGACATACTCCCCCATTACTGGTCAGGGGGAGGTGCAACTAACCCCTGAAATTCGGCTTCAGAATATTCTTTACGCTCATGAATTCTCTATGAATCTATTATCTATCGGTCAGATCACCAAGGATTTGCATGTTGTGCCATATTTGACCCCTTTGCTCTTGTGTTTCATGACATTCTAACAGGCGGGGTGGTTGGTTCTGGCCGTGAGCAAGGAGGCTTATACATTACAGGCCGGTGCAATCTCTGTATGCTTGTGTTTCTTCTCTTCGCACTGGATCTGTCTCTCTGTATATATGGCATCTCAGTTTTGGTCATCTTCCTGTGTAAAAGATGCGTCATGTTCTTCCTTAGATATCTCCATGCTCTACCCTTCAGTGCGAGGCTTGCCAGCTTGGGAAGCATCATAGGTCAACATTCTAGAGTCATCAGGGTTAAAGTAGTCATAGTCTTTTTGAGTTGATTCATTTGGATATTTGGGATCCCAGTCGTGTTCCTGATCTTCAGAGACATCGTTTCTATCTTGTTGTTGTGGATGAGTGTTCTAGATTGTCTTGGGTTTTTCTGCTTAAGAACAAGTTTGATGCTAGTCCTATCATTCAGTTTTTTATCAATGAAATAAGGAATGTTTTTTCTGCAAATGTCAAGTATATGCGTTCTGATAATGCACTCGAATTCTGTTGTAGCCAACTTTCTCAATTTCTTAGATCTTATGGTATTGTGCATCAGACATTTTGTGTATATACGTCCCAACAGAATGGGGTGGCTGAGAGGAAACATCGCCATTTCTTGGACACCATCAGGAGTCTTGCGATTCAGAGTTGTACTCCCCACTCATACTGGGGGTATGTTGTTCTCACTGCGTGTTATTTGGTGAATTGTATGCCTTCATCGATTCTGGGGGAGAATATTGCGTTCTCGACAATATTTCTCGAGAAGGATCTTTTCTTTCTCACACCTCATGTTTTTGGATGTGTTGCATATGTTCATCAGATGTCTTCAGGTCTTGACAAGCTCTCTCCTAATGCAGTCAAGTATGTATTGACTATTTGTTGGGTATTCCAATACCCAAAAGGGGTATCATTGCTTTGACCCTGCTCGACGAAGGTATTATGTTAGTGCAAATGTCACCTTCTTTGAATCCATCATGCATTTCTCTCCTACAGGTGACAAGTTCATTCCGTCAGAACGTGGAGAAGAAGTTTACATGCCACTATCTCATGTCTCTCTTACACCACCACCACCACCTCCACCACCACCGTCTCCTCCACCACCACCACTGCATCCACCTCCTGCCACACCTACTTTCTTTCCACAGGTTTACCAGCGCCGGTCTCATGCTCATGTGCCTCCAACATCATCCAGCATGCTCAAGGTATGTCCTGGGCATTTGAGATCCTCTGATGGCACGTGGTGATTTGAGTGTGCAGGATGTTGTAGATGATACTCCTTCTGAGGATATTGTTGACCTGGATGTGCTTATTGCTCTACGACAGAAGAGACGTGCATGTACGATGCATCCTCTTTCTTCTCATGTCTCTTTGGCGCGACTATCTGGCGACTTTCAGAGGTTTGTTGTTGCCCTATCGATGGTTCAGATTCTGAGGTCCTATCATGAGGCATTACAGAGTGGTCCTTGGCGTCTTGTTATGGAAGAAGAGATGGCCATCGTACAGTCTCGAGGTACGTGGAGTATTGTCTCCGCTCCCCCAAGTGCTTCTGTTATTGGCAGGAAATGGGTGTTTACCATTAAACATCGTGCAGATAGTTCCATGGACAGATACATGTGTGTCACTCTACACTCCGCATACTTATTATCATTGTTGTGACGAAGGATTGGCCTCTTTTTCAATAAGATGTCAAGAATGCTTTCTTGTATGGAGACTTGCAGGAAGAAGTTTATATGCAGCAACCACCAGGGTTTACTGCTAAGGGGGAGTCTAGTATGGTGTGTAAACTTAATAAGGACATATATGATCTTAAGCAGAATCTGAGGGCTTGGATTCAGAAGCTCTCAGAGTTGATTGAACTACAGGGTTTTGCCAGATTACTGCAGATCATTCTCTTTTTATCAAGAGAACCCAAAAGAGTATTGTTCCTATTTTGGTTTATGTAGATGATATTGTTGCCACAGGCAATGACGACGAAGGAATTCAGGCAGCCAAGGATTTTCTTGGACAACAGTTCGTGACCAAGGATCTTGGTAAGCTGAGGTATCTTCTTAGATTAGAATTTGCAAGAAACCACCACGGAATGGTAATGACGCAAAGGAAGTACGTCATTGATCTCCTATCTGAGACGGGTATGATAGGATGTAGACATGCTACTACTCCAACAGATCCCAATGCTCAGCTATATGATAATGACTCTACAGAGGTGGATAAGAGGGGAAGCTATTATATGTCACTATTACCAGACCCAATATATCGTTCGTTGTCAGCAGGGTTAGCCAATTATGGAGCAACACAGGCAGGCGCACATGGATGCAGTCAACATGATCTTGAGGTATCTCAAAGTCTTCTCTAGGTGCAAGACTTCTATTTAGGGGAGACACAACCTTGCCAGTGTCAAGATGTGCAGATGCAGGCTATGTTGGGTGACCCAAGGATAGGAAGTCAACTTCAAGCTTCATTGTGTTTGTAGGCAACTCCTAGGTTTCATGGAAGAGCAAGAAACAGACGGTTGTGGCCGGATCTAGTGTTGAATCAGAGTATATGGCAATGGCCCAAGGAAGCATAGAAATGATGTGGGTCAAGTCCGTTCTGACTGACCTAACTAGGGAGGTGCCTCTCCTTATGCACCTAAAATGTGATAATCAAAATGTGTTATTTATAGCTAATAATGATGCATTTCACTAAAGAACAAAGCACATTGAGGTTGACTGCCACTACACCCGCGATTTGATGCAAAAAGGGTTTATATTCACTTCTCATGTTGCTTCAAGTAACCAGATTGCTGACATGTTCACCAAAGCTCTTGCAAAGGGAATGTTTCATCGTTGTTGTTCCAAGCTGAGCATGATAGATATTTATGCTCCAGTTTGAGGAGGAGTGTTGAGATATTTACATCTCTTTATTTGTTATCATGTAATTTTCTCTTTCTTTTCGGTTATCTATGTAATTTTCCCATACAGTTTCTCTTATATAAGAGAGCTCTAGGGCTACGGTGAATAATACTTTTCATCTTTCAATCCTTTCCACACCAAGGTATCACATCCCGAGTGTGACTTGGCACCCCATCCATAATCAAAGTAAAAGGAATGGATTCAAAGCTGAACATTGATGCAAACCAATGTTGATGTCAAAATAGTTCATCTTCCCAAACTGAATCCTTACATAAGATGAACTCTATCATACATATCCTTTATGAGGTTAATGTATATGACAGGTACTTGTCTCTTCTCCAGAACTCTCCACAATATCTCTTGTGGACGGAATCATAAGCCTTCTCCAAGTCAATAAAAATCGTAGGGAGGTTCTTCCTTTTAACTTTATAAATCTCCATTGTTCTCCTCAGCAAGTGGACGACTTCAACCCTCTCCCTTCGTAATTAGTGAAAAATTTGCTTTTATTATTTTTATTTCTAACCTTTTCGTCTTCCCTCTTATTTCCTTTTCCTCACACTACATCAAGTCCCCGCTTCCAACTTCCATTTGTCACCTCTCCCTCTCAAACTTTAAGACCAACGAAGCGGCTCATATCTCTTGTAAAAACATCACAACCAAAGGATCACACTTAAGGTTGAGCATTGGGTTGGGACAGTCCGACCCAGCCCGAACCACCATATCTAACCCATGCCCAAGCTCGTGAAGAATATGTATGGGCATGGGCTTCAATATAGGTCCATCTAGGGAATCGGGACTCAAGCTCCAAATAGCTCAAACCCGAGGCTCATATGGTTGGAAACGATACCTAGTCACTATAACAACTTGGTTAAAAGCCCATACCAAGCCCAATGCTAGGCCCTACCCGAACCTACTAGGGTCAGTACGAATGCCCTACTCTCGATTCCCCAACCCACATACATGGTCTTCACATCTCTACGGTCCACACCACCCACGCTCCATTAACTCCAAACCCACCCCCACATGCTCGCACGGCTTCCTGACTCTCCCACAGGGCCACCGCTAGGCCCAATGGCGATGCCCTCAGCTCCAAGCGATGACGTCCCTTATGATAACCGCATGTGACGGCATGCCTCCAAGGCCCCACGTTTTTTGTTTATGCCTTGGGAGATAACAAGAAAGATATTCGATAGAGTCAAAACACAATTGAAGCAATAAGTAATACAACTATGAATCTCATAGACACACTGCCCTCGCATCCCCCCACTCTGTCATTGTATCCTACTTAAAAAACTAGTGCATAATTGTATAGGTCTTGAGACAACAAATCCTACTTAAGTTGGACAATGTATAGTTTTCAATTTGACATGTTGGTGACATGAAAAATAATGGAAATGCATGTTTTTGGATCTTAAACATCAACATGGGTTAGTTCATGAATGGAAGGTTACTTTAAAAAATCTTCTTTTCTGTTTGCCAGACCATTTATTTCAACTTCAGATAAAAAAATTTGTACATATCAATATAACTAGCTCTTAAGCTCATATATTCCAATTACATACAGAAATGTTAAGATGGCTGTAGTGAAATTGGAGAAGCATGAACAAATATCTCAAACTCCAATGAAATGTCAAGCTCCAATAGGATTGATGGTGAAATATAACTATTGTGTAGGATATCTTACAGTATACAAGTTGGATTTCACATATTTCATGGATTGGCCCAGGCTCGACGGACAATACCGTGGGTCGGGAATCGGGACCAGCCTGGGTAGCTATACAAAATTTTGACGGGCCTAGGCCTGACCCATGGGCCAGATACCCTAGATGGGCTTGGGTTGGACTGACATGGACCGGGCCCGATGCTCAACTCTAATCTCACTGCAGGTCAGGATAACCTAGCAATGTGCATGAGTGTTATATTGCTTGGTTGATTGCGCTGAAATGAAAAGCTATGATTGATATTGAAGCATGGTTCATTTTCCTGAGTGTTGTAGACATATTGGAACTCTTAAGTAAATGAGACTTCTAATCCTAACAAAAATATAGTTGTATTTCATGTAACGTCCTAATAGGAATAGGAATATAGGTTGTGTGATATAACGAAATGCAAGCATTACCTATGGCACGATACAAATCACAACAAGAGAAAGAGAACGAAGAAAGTTGTACTTACTCTTCTTCTTAGCTTTGCTAGATGCAAGAGATGGTGGACGACCATTTTATGGTTTTATCTCCTTGATGTGCTTCCATGGTGATTGATTTCCCGTTCATGTTCTCATCAACCAATATCAGAACAAGCTCGACATCAACGAGAGGATGCGAATGAAGGGTATGTATTTCTCATGAATCGCAAAGAATCTTCAAAGGAATCGATTGGTTTATGCTGGCACAAATATTATACAAGGAGATATTACATCAATACGATCGATACAAGTTGGTTACGTATGGTCATAAATCCAACGGTTGTGGTGAATTATGAAATCAAAAGCATCTTGAGCTCAATAGAGGAAACATCGGAATTCGGATTTGGAGGTTTTTGCATGCTCTGTATGAGTTAGATAGTGCTTCCATTGCAGGATAGTGATTTCATTCCAGTTTTTTATATTGTCCATATCAGTCCAAATTTCACCATTTTGAGGCGATCAGTTCATATCCAATCCACTCAATGTGAGATTCATTGTAGAATAAACCGCACCAAGATGATGCAGATATAATGGCGAAGTTCACATCGAATGGTCCAACATTCTTCATGAAACACTTAACTTAGAAACGACTTCATATTCTGGCAGCAACGGACAAAGAATATACTCTCGCAAGAAGGGTTCGTGAAAGTTCTCCAAGCATAAGAGAAAAGCCACAAAATATGAAAGAGGAAGAATAAAAGGAGGTAAGGAATTTCACATAAACTAAAATGATTCTAGACACACAACACTCTTCATGAAGTCATCGGCATAGACTAACCAAATAGAGGTCTAGAAGAAACTCAAGGGGCAAAATAAGTCCAAATCTATACCAAACAAGTTATTGATGAAGAAATAATATTGAAGTAGAGATGGCCAGTAGGACAAAGTCGAACTACACTCCAATGAGTTCAGCAAGAGTCTGACGAGCATGTTTATACTTGAGGAGAAGATCGAGAAAGAAGTGTATCTTTTCAAGGAGGAGAATAAGGCATAATCTTATTCAGTTCACCTCCATTTTTGTGTAACCATATTACGACATTATTGTATAGCAAAAAAAGGCCATAAAATAGGATGAGACAATTGATTCACTACATTTGAATGAATCTCCCTAAAGGCCAACAAATAATACAACAAATGGTGAAGTTCATGTGTTACAGGAAACATTCTAAATCAAGGGAGATGAAGTTCACAGATCGATCCAAGTCACATGGATCATAAAGTTCTATTGGAGAAGATCGAGAAAGAAGATTATACTTAAGGAGAAGACCAAAAAGGAGTACATCTTTTCAAGGAGGAGGATAAGGCATAATCTTATCCATTTCTCCTCCATCTTTTTATGATCATATTATGATGGCATTGCTTTATAGCAAAAAGGCCATCAAATAGGATGAGATAGTTGCTTCACTACATTTGCACGAATCTCCACGAAGGTTGACAAATGATACAACAAATGGTGATAATGGGTTGGAGAAACCTTTCTAAATCAAGGAAGATGATGTTCATAGGTCAATCTAAGTCAGGGATCATAAGATTCTATTAAACAAGGAGAGTCGTAAATTTCTTGAGAAGCAAATGAACAAAGAAAAAGTGAAAAAAAAGAAGAATGCTTAGAATTTAGAATCGAAATAAGAGGATTCCACTGCAACTAATGAAGAAGACATGCTTAATAAACATGAATGAAGAATCAGGATAGCTTCTAAACCCGACATGTTTAGATCATGCATCAGCTACTGGTTAATGATGGCATCATCAAGATAGTAGGTGAAAAGGTCCACCATCAAAGCAGTTAGAATAGTGCAATTTGGCATATACAACGCGACAGTGCAAACTTGAAAGATATTTGACATGTACCTATATCAAAAAGAATCTAATTTTGTTGTGACAATCAGTTACAAGAGTGTCGAGTTACCATTGAAGAGGCAGTTGTGTTAGAAATATGAAATGCGGAAGCGTAATCAGAGATAAAGAATAAGAACATGAAGATAACCGGGATTTTTAAGTGGAACTCTACTCTCTAATGAGCAGGATGAAACTACGTAAGAAGGCCTCAAAGAGTCATATGTTGTATTCAACTATCTAATCTGATACGGGAGGTCTGGAGCTTCTTATAAAGCCTCCACATATCCTCCAAGTCCCATCATTGGTAGATGTGGGAGTAAACACTGGATGTGGTGATTGGATCTTGGAAGGATCCAATTACCCATCTACATAAGTGACACATATAGTCGAACACTCCCCCTCAAGATGGAGCATGCAATGCTCAGCCTGAACAAACAGAAAGAAATCTCAAACTCATACTACAAGAAAATGTAGACAATATCAACTTAACGCAGACACAAATTGTCGGTTGCTATCGAGGATGTTGCTTCTTATGTCATGCATGTGAGGAGGAATAAACGGGCTGGAGTGTGAGTCAAAATGTGTCTCCTCGTCAGAAAATGTATGCTCTGTGTTGCGTCTGTCAGAGTCGCCAAAACTGAATGAGTTTCCTCGTCGGAGTATTCTAACTCACTACATGTAGAAGACTGAATCATGTGGACAATTACTCCATCTCTGAAGGGCCGAACTCAAAAAGCCGTGGAAATATCCTCGTTGGACTCCACAATCGTTGGATAATGGAGTCGGACAGTCTCCTTGTCGGAGAACTAAGTCTCACCCATACCGGCTCAGACAATGGGATCTCAATTCTGGAGTACCTATGAAACCACATGAAAACCCTAACCCACATGGCATAGGGAATGGGATCTCTACTTTGTCGTCCCTATGGATCACATGAAAACTCTGAGACCAAAAACAAAGATGAGACCACACAAAAGATGGCAAACATGTGCACATCAAACCAAAGACTCAGAATCTGATCGTCGAGTTTGAAATCTGAACATCTGTAGAGTCTGATAACCTGGCTGGCCTCTGCACTGGAGAATTTGAATCTGAACTTGAATCATCAGATCTGTAGAACTCTAAACATACTCCCATTTATCCCATACTTGTCGGAAAATTATGACATTGACAAAGTTGGGAGAAGACAAGAATTTGGGGAAAACAAAAATCAATAAGTTGATTCTCCATTTTTTCGGCTTTTCTTCTTACAAAACATTTTCTTTCAAATCATTTTTTCCAGCTATTCTCCTTTCTTTTTTTAGACGTCTCATTTTTCCTGCGTACGATTTTTTGTACTCACCTTTTTTTTCCAAAAGAAGACCTTTTTTAACTTGACCCAAATAGGGTTCAAGAATGCATCAACCCAATTGAGCTTTCATCCCCCTTTTAAAATACATACGGCCCAATTGAGCTTAAATAAACATGGGTCCCCTTTCGTTTTTTTTTCTTGAACTGGGCATTTCCTCCTCCTCCTCTCTCTATCTCTTTTTAATAGTGAGGTCCAATTAGGCCTAAAAACCAAGCAACTGCCTATAAACATTAGAGTTCCCATCGAGGGAACCCTATGGTGATGCCTTCATCAATCTCGTCGCCGCCTGGAGGAAGCAGAGGAAGGAGGGTGCGATCGTTGTGGGATCGCCGCCGCCTAGGCGGCTGACACCCATCGTTGTCGATAGGTTGAACAAGAGGCACAAACCAGCATGAGAAAAGCGAGGAGGAAGGCAGAGAGGTGTCGTCGCCGCCAAGGGGGAAGCTGATGGTGCCATGGTGGCTCCACTTAGAGCTCTTGTTGCGGCTTCGAGAGGAGGTGTGGGAGATCCAGACTCCAGAGATCGTGAGGGAGAAGGGGTCACGGGGGGTTCTGCCAGAAGCCATACCGTCGAGAGTTCACATGGGGTGTGTCTCTGTAGGAAAAGGATCTGCGAAGGGGGTGCACCTCTGCGGGAAGAGGCGCTGCCATACGGGGTGCCCCATCAAGGTGGGTGCACTGCCAAGGAGGTGCGCACGGAGGGGTCCACTGCCAAGAGAAGGGTTCTCTATGCCGCCCGAAGCTGCAGCTAAAGGGATAGGTGGCGTCGTCGCCTTCTTTGAAGATGTGATGGAGGGCTACATCGCTTCCAGGAGATGCCGCCTAGAGGGTGTACTCGAGAGGATCCTGGCAGTGATGTCGCTGCTTTGGAGCAGCCTCCTTCTTCCCGCTGGAGGTCGATGTTGAAGATCTAGGAGGTCATGCATTTCATCCTCACGGCTTGACAACGTGGAGGACTAGAGGATTGTGCGAGGAGTGGTGCTGCCTCAAGATGCGATGCGACCGAAGATGCTCAATGGCTGCTTGCGGCTAGACTAGAGAATATCGAACAAAACATGGTTCCAGGATCGAGAACCATCAATCATTATCGCAAATTGAACAAATCTCGAACATATGGAACTGGAATCGAACCCTCTTTTGATAATAAATCCGTAAAAAAGTAGGGTTTCCGAAGCCTTAAAACTCTTCTCAAACAGCTCATGAAATAAGAATGATTTTCAAGAACAAATCACTAAAATTGAAATCGAAAAAAATACGAAAAATGACTTGCTCTGATACCATGTTAGAAATATGAAATGTGGAAGCGTAATCAGAGATAAAGAATAAGAACATGAAGAACACCGAGATTTTTACGTGGAACCCTGCACCCTAAGGAGCGGCATGAAACCAGGGAGAAGGCCTCTAAGGGCCTATTTAGTTGCAGGGTTGGCAGGGTTGGGTGGGCTGGGTGAACAGTAAACGGTGAGGAGGGGGTACCCCTGTGAATAGTACCCAACCATGCCCAACCCTGCAACCAAACAGGCCCTAAGGGTTATATGTTGTATTCAACTTTCTCATATGATACAGAGGTTTGGGGCTTCTTATATAGCCTCCATAGACCCTCCAATTCCCAGCACTGGTAGATGTAGAAATAAATAAGGGATGTGGTAATTGGATCATGGAAGGATCCAATTACCCGTCTACATAAGTGACGCATGTACTCCAACATTCAAGTAAGTAGAGAAACATGCATAATGAGGCAAGGAACAAGGATACTGAATAGGTTGTACAAGCTCGAGAGAAGAGTCGTAACAGGTGATGTAGCTCTAGTTTATTCCCAAGACTAGTACGTGAAAAGAGCAACATGTTACCAATATCTCCACAACAGAAGCGTGCAAAAAGAATAAGCGAGTGCAGTTCGCTTTGACAGAAGGTGATAGCACTCCTGAGAGATGTATAGTGTCGCATAAGGAGGCAAATATTGAGTGTCTAAGAGAGGAGGCCTGTCAAGGGCACTTGTTTGTGATGCCACGATGAATTCTAGCAATGGAAGCTTGCATATCATGAGGATGGACGAGTGTAGATTCACGATGACTTAAAGATTGTCATGAAACTCAACTTTAAAAGGAGAGCGCATATTAGGAATGGGAAATCTAAACGAATTAGACTCTTAATCGTTATAAAAACATAGTTGTATTCCATATAAACTCCTTACAGGGATAAGATTACGATTTTTGTACCCGGCAATATATAGAAGGGTGGGAGCATTACCTCTACAATACATAACAAAAAGTGAGATAGAGAGAACATAAGAAAAGGGAGGAAGATTGCAATGGAATGAAGGGAATTATACTTGCTCTTATTCTTAGTGATTTTTCCCCTCTGATGATGGAGGGATGTGATCGAGCATCGCTATATCATGTCTTCTAACTTGCATGCTTTCATGGTAATTGTTAGCCCCCTGGGATCTGGGTACTCGTTAATCACACATTTTGCATTACAACATTCATTTCTATCGCATTAAGCAACTGAAAGTACGGGGAAATTTTTCGCGAATGAACAATTTCATCTGACATTCACAATCAACATTTATAACCACAAACACATAGAACAATGGTCACCAAAATCTGATTTCATTTCATTAACTTCCATATATTTTACATGTACAAAGTCTGACAGTACATACATTATATCCCAAAATCTGACTGAAGAGAAAGAATTATACATTGAACAGAAACTAGCACAAAATAAACCATACCGTTGGGTATAAAATTTATCTTCTGAATCCATGTATAGCTACAGAACTGCAGGCTGTTTTCCTGCCAAGCGTGCAGGGAAGAAAAGGCGTCAGCGGTTGCTGGTACCTCCCAAAAACTTATAAAAAAATAACAGGCATTTATTATTTACAAAAGAAAGCAAGTAGAGAGGCATGAGCAACTCAAATTTAAAATTTCTTTCTACTTGCAAATGTAAAAGGTTTCCAAATTTCTAGCAAGCACCTCTTATGATCAGCCATTATCCCAACATTTCCCACATGAGCATATTTCTCTTGTAACTGAGTGTATATTTTATTCCCATAGTACCCAGAGATCTTATTTATGAGTGATGATGGAAAGTTTGGGATGAGAAGATATATTTATATTTTTAATTCCTAAGTCTAGTAACTCTTGTAATTATTAACTTCAATTGTTTCAGATATAACTCCAGATGATGTAGATAAAGGTCATGACTCTAGGTCTTGGAGATCATGTCTTGGAACTTAATGGCACATGAAATTGCTAATTTCTTGTCATTGAGATTATATCATGGTTTTCGATATAGGACGGATATGACGATGATGGATTTGATCCTTAGTGTTATTTCTTCCTTTTAAGTTAGTGGATAGTCTGTGGTCTTGGTCTGTGTGTCACCTCACACTATGACTCTAAGGTATTTAAAGGTACCTTAGGGTTGGGGTGCCTCCGTAGGCATGCGGTGTTGTATAATGCATCCTAACTAAGTTCCCAACACGTCCACTAACTTATAGGGATTTCGCATCGGATTAAAGTCACCTTAAATCAACTTAATCTTAATTATTATTTCCTCCAAACCTTAACTGTACTCTTTCAGATGTAACTCTCGATGTTTTAGATGTAGATATGGATGATCTGGATGTAACATCAATCCCTTCAACCTCTGTGTAACAACCTAAATGTAACTCTAGATGATGCATATATAGATATGGATGATTTAGATGTAGAATCGCCATGGCTGTTGGCGAAGTAACTCAAACGGTGAAGAAGCCAACAAAAGGCTCTTCCGTCTCGCCCTCTAGTTGGAAGGCCGGTCCAATAGAGGGATAGGTCTACTCCCCAACTACGCCACTGAGACGGGTGAGAGGGACTTCCCGGAAAAGTCACTCTAGAAAAACAGCCCGACCGGTAACGGGCAACTGAGCTCGTACGTAAAACTGAAAACCAAGGATCCCCCGCCTGGGTATCCTAAAACAGGGTCAGCGAAACTGGTCTAGAGTCGGGATCCCAACGAGGTGTAAAAACACTGTGAGCTCACGTAAAAACCGAAAGAGGACTGGGATCCTAGACCCGCGCACTAGGCGGTCGCTGCCCTAACTGGGCTTCCTTTCTTCCGCCCAGTTGAGGGTCACCGTGCCCTCGCACAGTCAGGTGTAAAAGTCACCGTGACTGGCATTATTGATTGGCATACTCATTCACCTTCTTGTTTATTCATTCTGTCCTTAATCCTTCATGTGGTCAACTTTGATTCATTATGAATTAGCCTTGTTCGTCTATTGCATCTTTTCTCATCTTTCTACAATCGACTTACAATTATAGGTCTTTTGGTCAATGATTTGACTGATAATAATCAATAGTTAGTAGGGTATACCTAGGGATGATTGCATGGAGATAATCGATCTTTATGGGTACCATTTATATTCTTTTGAGTTTTTTTTTTTTTTTTTTTTGAAACCTATTATTGAATCTGAATGTAGATTTCAAGTTTATATTTATTGATAAGTAATCTCACTTTGGTGTCTACTCTTAAGGATTCAACCTCACACCGTGACCAATTCAACTAAGGTCTTTTCCCCGTCATTTAACTCCATGTTCATTACTTTCCATTCATTCAGTTCAGAAAAAAAATGACAAGCAATTATTTTTCTCCCATTCCCAGAAGCTATGATTTAACACAGTAAAATCTCAACGAAGAAATCATTTGGACTCTTGGAGAGTATTTTACAGATGGCCCCTACTGCTGAAATTATGAAGGTTAGATTTTAGATATTGTAACAAAAAAGATTAGGGCTATCAAAATAATTTAGTGTATATGAGACAGGTCACCCATACAGAGCATCCAGGGTAAGGAGACCAATTTTAGCGGCAAACCCAATTATCTTTGTGATAGTAATCTTCTGTGGACTTCCACTTCCTCTAAATTTTCCTTGTAGTCGACTAAAATCAATAATTCTAGCAGCCACCCTTTTTAATTGTCAACAGTTTCAACTTCCAGAAAAAAATCCTAAATTACGTGATATTAGTCTTCTGAAAATTTATAGCTAAGCTGTCACCAAAAGTCATATAGTGTTCATCCTACCATGGTTGCTTTCAAGGAGAAGTAAAGACTCAAACTTTATAACTTTTCCGAGACTTTGACCTCCATAATGATGATGTTGAAAACATAATTTGGGAGGAGTGAGGACAAGATTCATAAATAACTAATCATGAAACATGTGAACAATTTCCTATACGCATATATACACCTACAATTTGTATAGAAATTTCCAGGATTCTGTAAATAGGGCTCCAATTATATAACCTGTCAATCTTTAGATTTTAGCAAGTTTGGGCCTAAATTGATGGTAGTATAACTTTTAATGGATTGTAATCAAAGGTTTATTATATTCTTAAACACTAACATAACTCAACCACCAACGTATATAGAGCAGCACCATCACCAGAAAACCAAGAATCAACTCAAATGAAAATCAGCATGCAAGGCAGCAAAGTGGGGAAAGAGGTACCTTGGATTTCTTCAAAAAAATGGAGGAATTCTGAGCTTGGATCAAAGCATGCAACAACTCTAGAGCTGGCTGGACAGTAGCTCCAGCAGTTTCTTTCTTGATTCTGATAGCAGCAGGGTTGCTGCTATGCAAGGAGTAGCATGCTCCTTCAACTTCTTTGGCTGCTGCAGATGCTGGAGCTTAAAGTAGCACCCACAAGCTGCTGGACAGCAGCAATGGCTGCTGCAAATGGCAGTAGCAGCAGCCCTCAATTCTTGCAGGAGTACTGCAAGCAACAAGAAGAAAGGGAAGGATGGAGGCCCTTACGGCTGGTAGTTGTAGAAGAAGGCGATGGCTCCAGTTGCTGCAGATGCAATAATAGCTGAGGCCGTGGTTGAATGTCTAGATAACAACAAGAAAGGAAGGAAACTGTAGCTTTCAGCCATAAGAAATTGGAGAGGGGATCTCCTCTCGGCTGGAAAGGAGGAACGATTGGGAATTAATGGGAAGATATGGGGTTTATATAAACAAGGAGAAGTGCATTGGTGATTGACATGTGGTGGAAATTTTAAGTCCAAGTGTTATGCAAAGGAGGAGCCAAATGGAAGAATTTTTTTTTTTTTATATATATATATATTTATAACGATAGTTTTCTGCTACTGTTTGCTACTGTTTGACAGACTTTTATATTTTTGTTTTATATTCATTTATTTTAGATTTTTTTTTTTTGACGAACTTAAAATGGACCGTACGTGCACCTCGGGTTTCGGAATTTGACGTGCAATATCTCGATTTGACCGTCTTTCAACGACGATCAAAATGAGTATAATATTGATATACTTCCGATCGAGTTTTGAATACCCGAAATTTCCGGATATGGTTTTTGTTTAAGATTAAATTTTAAATTTTAAAAAATCATATGACCTCCGATTGACGAACGGTCAATTCCGTTGGTCTTGTTTCGTCGAATCGGATCTAATGGCGGTCTCGATTCATTTTGCGGTTTCTGAATTTGCGTCGCGGCTTTTCACGGCACGCATTACGAAACGACCGCCTTTTGGTCGATTTCGCCCGAACGACTTTTGATTTATGATCAATTGACCGTTTTAGGTTGTTTAGTATTGACCGACAACGTTTTTGGGTTTATCAGACCCAAAATCGGATGACTTCGGGTTTGTTAGAATATGGATGTTACAAATATAAAAACCTCAAAGGGAGTCTCGTCCTCGAGACTCGAGTCAAGGTTTATAGGTATCTTGTTTGGATTTTATATGTCCATAAAAACCTCAAAGGGTTTGGAACCCATAAAAACCTCAAAGAGAACAAGCCATAAATTTATAATGTATCTAATTACAAAAGCTTGTTCGATGATTACATCAGAAAAGCTGTGGGTATTGTGTCCGCATGTTGGCTTCAGTCTCCCATGTTGCTTCTTCGATGCCATGTCGGTGCCGCGACATCTTGACCAATGGAATCTCTTTGCTGCGAAGCTTCTTCACAGCACGATCAAGTATCTGGACCGGCTTCTCCACATAAGTTAGATCATGCTCCACGTCAAGATTCTCGTAACTGATGATGTGCCGAGGGTCGTGCACGTACTACCTCAGGTTGGATACGTTGAAGACATCATGGATAGCCGAAAGATGTGGAGGAAGGTCTACTCGATATGCCACTTTCCTCACTCTTGCAAGAATCTCAAACGGTCCAATGCATCGTGGCGCCAACTTGCCACGAACACCGAATCTCTGCACTCCCTTCATGGGAGATACTCACAAAATACCCAATCTCCAACCTATAATTTACAGGGATGCTGTTAGTATGTAATTATTTGGATGTCATATAATGTCATAATTGAATGGACGAAGAGGAAGAATTGGATTACCTGGAACTCCACATCTCTTCTCCGACGGTCTGTGTAGCTCTTCTGACGGCTCTGTGGCGTCAGAAGCATCCGCCTCACAAGATCAACAGTTCTTGCGGTTTCCTCCAAGAGATCCACGGAATAGAGAGCATGATCACCTACCTCCTGCCAACTGAGAGGTGTGAGGCATTTCCGCCCGTATAGGGCTTCGAATGGTGCCATACCCATACTGGAATGATAGTAGTTGTTGTACGTGAACTCAACCAGTGGCAGATGATCCTTCCAGGACCCTTTTCATTCTAAAGTGTAAGCACGGAGCAGATCCTCAAGTGTCTGAATGGTGTCCTCACTCTGCCCGTCTGCCTGCGAAAGGTATGCAGAGCTCATTTTCAGCTCTGTCTGTAGTGCTGACATGAACTGATGCCCATAATAAGATGTAAATCTCGAATCTCTGTTAGACACCCCTCACGTGGCATACCATGTCACCTAATGATGTTCTGCACATACGGCTTGGCCAAATCTGGATGGAGTGTAAGTCGTGTTGACAGGTATGAAATGGGCTGACTTGGTCAACCTATCAATAACGATCCAAATGGAATCATGGCCACTTGGTGTCTTCAGCAATCCCGTGACAAAATCTATACAAATGCTCTCCCACTTCCACTCGGGAAAGGGGGGAGAGACTGCAGTAATCCTGGTGGTCTCCTGTGCTCAGTCTTGACCATCTGACAGGTCATGCATCTGCTGATATACTGCGCCACATCATTCTTCATTCCATCCCACCAGAAATGTCGGCATAGATCACGATACATCTTTGTGCTGCCTAGATGGATAGATAATCGTGAACTGTGTGTCCCATCAAGAATATCTCTGCGTAACCGCTCGTCGTTGGGCACAACAACCCGTCCTGCCTTCCATAAAATGGACTCTATCACAATAAATTTATTAAATTCGTCTTTGATGGCGCGCATGTATCTATCTCGGATCCAAGGATCTGTCTTCTGGCCTTCTACAATACGATCCCAAAGACTGTATCATGGAGGCACGATAGTAGAAATGGATGCGCTCTCCTGAGGATGCCAATCGGTCAAAGCGGCAAGTGTATCCCATGTATATAGCTAGTTCACCGTACTCTCAGCATGCGCTCTCCTGCTGAGTGCATCAGCCACCACGTTTCCCTTACCGGGTTGGTAAGAGATTGTGCAATCATAATCCTTCAGTAGCTCGAGCCATCTGCGTTGTCTCATGTTCAGTTTCTTTTAATCAAAGGTATACTTTAGGCTCTTGTGATCAATAAAAATCTCGAAATTCACCCCATAAAGATAATGGCGTCAGATTTTCAAGGCGAAGATAACTGCCGCCAACTCCAAGTCATGTGTGGGGTAGTTCCGTCCGTGCGGTCTCAACTGTCGTGATGCGTAAGCAATAACCTGTCCTCTCTGCATCAACACTGCTCCTAGACCTTCTCCAGATGCATCTGTATAGACTGCATAGTCCTGAGTGCCTGAAGGAAGAGCAAGAATAGGTGCTGTAGTCAATTTCTCCTTCAGTGTCTGGAAGGCCTGATCACATGAATCATCCCAAATAAATGGGACTCCCTTCTGCATCAGTCGTGTCAGGGGGCGAACAATGCGGAAAATCCGCTGACAAAGTGTCTGTAATCGCCCGCTAGTCCGAGGAAACTCCGAATCTGAGTAACAGTCTTGGGCTGCTCCCAAGACATGACTGTCTCAATCTTCGCAGGATCAACTGCGATGCCTGCTCCAGAAATGACATGCCCAGAAATGAGACCTGAGATAACCAGAACTTACGCTTGCTCAACTTAGCATATAGCTTGTGTTCCCGTAATGTATCTAAGACGATGCGTAGATTATTTACCTGATCACATACATTTCGTGAATATATAAGCACATCATCTATGAACACCACTACAAACTTGTCCAAGTATGGACGGGAGATCCTGTTCATTATATCCATGAAAGCCGCAGCTGCATTGGTGAGCCCAAACGGCATCACCACAAACTCGTAGTGTCCATAACGAGTCCTGAATGTTGTCTTTGGAATATCCGACTCGCGAATCTTCAGCTGATGGTAGCCTGAGCGAAGATCGATCTTCGAAAATACCGAAGATCCTTGGAGTTGATCAAATAAATCATCGATGCGCGGCAAAGGATAACGGTTTTTCACCGTTCTCTTGTTCAACTGCCTGTAATTGATGCACAACCTCATGGATGAATGCAAGATATGAATCACAACCCTGATCGACAAGTCGCTGGGCTCGCAACACTGAAATGTACTCCATGGTGGAGTCATGTACAATACCCTAAAAAGTGAACTTGGGTAGGTCTGGGATTTTGAAGACAACCGTCTTCCTAAAGTAATCAACAAATGCATGATGAGCAGATAACTAATCCATGCCTAAATTTAAATCAAACTCACTTTGGGTTGCTGCTATGCAAGGAGTAGCATGCTCCTTCAACTTCTTTGGCTGCTGCAGATGCTGGAGCTTAAAGTAGCACCCACAAGCTGCTGGACAGCAGCAATGGCTGCTGCAAATGGCAGTAGCAGCAGCCCTCAATTCTTGCAGGAGTACTGCAAGCAACAAGAAGAAAGGGAAGGATGGAGGCCCTTACGGCTGGTAGTTGTAGAAGAAGGCGATGGCTCCAGTTGCTGCAGATGCAATAATAGCTGAGGCCGTGGTTGAATGTCTAGATAACAACAAGAAAGGAAGGAAACTGTAGCTTTCAGCCATAAGAAATTGGAGAGGGGATCTCCTCTCGGCTGGAAAGGAGGAACGATTGGGAATTAATGGGAAGATATGGGGTTTATATAAACAAGGAGAAGTGCATTGGTGATTGACATGTGGTGGAAATTTTAAGTCCAAGTGTTATGCAAAGGAGGAGCCAAATGGAAGAATTTTTTTTTTTTTATATATATATATTTATAACGATAGTTTTCTGCTACTGTTTGCTACTGTTTGACAGACTTTTATATTTTTGTTTTATATTCATTTATTTTAGATTTTTTTTTTTGACGAACTTAAAATGGACCGTACGTGCACCTCGGGTTTCGGAATTTGACGTGCAATATCTCGATTTGACCGTCTTTCAACGACGATCAAAATGAGTATAATATTGATATACTTCCGATCGAGTTTTGAATACCCGAAATTTCCGGATATGGTTTTTGTTTAAGATTAAATTTTAAATTTTAAAAAATCATATGACCTCCGATTGACGAACGGTCAATTCCGTTGGTCTTGTTTCGTCGAATCGGATCTAATGGCGGTCTCGATTCATTTTGCGGTTTCTGAATTTGCGTCGCGGCTTTTCACGGCACGCATTACGAAACGACCGCCTTTTGGTCGATTTCGCCCGAACGACTTTTGATTTATGATCAATTGACCGTTTTAGGTTGTTTAGTATTGACCGACAACGTTTTTGGGTTTATCAGACCCAAAATCGGACGACTTCGGGTTTGTTAGAATATGGATGTTACAGTAATTCATTGCTCATATGTTTTACTATACAAAAGGTGAATTCATGCACAAACATAAGGCTGGATCTAGTAAATAGGAATGAGAAAAGGTTGGAAAGAAATCATGATAGAAACATAAAAATGGAAAGGTCGTTACAATTTATTTATTTGGTAAAATAGGATGCATGGAATCAAAAGAACAAAAAAACATGAATTTGCATAGTTCGAGATGGTTTTTAAGAACCATCCCACTGCTTCGAATCTTACATTTATATTTCTTAATGGATACAAGAAGTAGAACCCTATACTAGGAAATGTAGGAATAAACACATGAAAGGTAGATTGATTGGATCTTGAACATCTCCAATTTCCAAATAAGCTAAGCCCCCTGTTAAAAAATACCTGGGTCATCATGAACAAAATATCGGCCATTTCAATGACAATAACAGCAAAGCATAACTTAAATCTTGGCCAAGGTTACATAAGTCAGTACTCAATACTCGGTTGGCAGGGTCACTAAGGATTAATCGACAATCGAACGATTAATCAAGTTTAGTCGGTCTTTAGTCGATTTTGAATTTTTTAAAGATTTATTTTCAATAAATAAAGCATTTTTAATATTGTAGAGATATATTTCACATTTATGTATCGTTTATATATTTTCTATTCTTATGTCCACTTTATGTAATTTGCCTATAGGTCTCTCCCTATATAAGAGAAACTAGGTCCCAATGAATAAACAACTCTTTCTATTTTCCCAACATGGTATCAGAGCGGTGGTCCTAGACCGGAGCTCCAGTACCGAAACCCTAACACTAACCCCACCCCTAAGCACCTCGCACGCGTACCGCCTTGGGTGCCACCAACCCCGGCACGTCGTCGCTCCCTGATTGTCGCCGCCCCAGGTCCGCATCACAGCACCAGCGGCTCCCTCTACCACCCCTACGGTTACTGCCTAGGGCTTCCACTCGACCCCGATGACTCTAGCCCAGCATCCCGCGACTCCAGCCCGACACCTGTGGCTCCCGCTGCAGCCCGGACACCATGGGCCCTGCATTCCGCAACTCCAGCCCAACCCCTATGGCTGATGCACCGACGTCCCCGATGCATCGCGGCCCATCGCCCGGACCCTGCACATCCTCTCTCCAAGAGGTGCTACCACACCTTTCCTTTGAAGAGGGACACCGGCGTCGAGCTTTCTTCCTTGATGAGATTGGTTGCATAAGTCTACATATGCAAAAAAATATCCTGATGTCGATGTAGACAAACACTTATCTAAGTCTTCAATCCTTGTCTGCTTCAGTCGTCATGTCAGAAAGTAAGGTCGATATCCCCTCCACAGGCGTCTTCAGAGGTCTTGCGTCTATAGTAAAGATGGACGGGTCAAACGATTAATTTTGGGCTATGCAGTTCATGAGCATGATGAAGTCTACAGGTAAGAAACATATTGTTACCGAGGAAGAGTCGGCTGAGAAGATTGGAATTAACGCCTCATGGGAGGCGGATGACGCCTAGGCCAAGGTTTGGCTTCCAGACACATTAGCAATAGAGATCGCCAAGGATATACTTCATCATCCCACAGACAAGCGATGTGGGATATTCTCGCTGCTACGTATTCACAGGCAAAGAATGAGACAAAGATTCCACAACTCCAGCATGATATCTTTACTATTAAGCATAATGGACGGACGCCCTCTTCACTTGATATATACATCTTTGTGTGGGATGTTCAAGAAGCTCTATAGCTTCATGCCCATCGCATCTACTCCTGAGCAACAGAAGACTTATAGGAATGCCACCATGGTTGGTGCATTCCTGGATGCCCTAGATCATGAGTATGAGACGATCCGTTCTCAGATTTTGGTAAATTCTACTATTCTTCCTATGGAGGAAGCCTTCCGCAGGCTTAGTCGGATCATTGTTCCATCTTCTACTACCAATCAGATTTCTTCAGCGATGGCGGCCTCCCGAGGTCGAGGAGGCTCTTATCAGTTTCGTGGACGAGGACCTCGTGGCAGAGGAGGTCGTGTTCGTCAGACCTGCACATTTTGTCATCGTTCTGGACATACTGAATATACATGCTACTCTAAGCATGGATTTCCTGCCTCTGCTCGAGTGGTTGAGTGGACTGAGCACATGGATGTCTCCTCTCTAGATCAACGATTTCATGACCTCATAGCATGATTGAGGGGCATTATACCTCCAGCCAGTCCCGCTATGTCTTCCTCGATCTTTGGGAATCACTCTGATGTAGCTGCTTCTGCCTCCTCCAATACCCCAGGTAGTACTTATGCACTCACTGTAGTAGTGGATCCGAAAAATGGATCACGGACTCCGGTGCCACACATCACTTGCGTGGAGACAGGGATCAACTTACAGCATACAGATAGGTTCCTCAAAGAAGAATTGTGGTAATTGCAGATGGGACCCATTCCCCAATCACTGGACATGGGTAGATTAGTTTGACGCCCTCTTTGCATTATTAGAATGTGTTGCATGCACCTGACTTCTCTATGAACTTATTATCTATGATTCTATTAGTCATATTATGAAGGACTTACATTGTCAAACTATATTTCACCCATCTTCTCTTGTATTTTAGAACATCCTTACGGACAAGGTGATTGGGTGTGGCCGTGAGCAAAGTGGCCTCTATCGCTTAGTTCGAAATATGTATGTTGGCACTTCCTCTCTGTCTGTTGGGCATGTCTCGCCCTTTAAGTGGCACATGCGCTTTGGTCATCTCCCGCTCCAGAAAATGTGTCATGTTCTGTCTCATATCTCGCCTCACACGTCCCTTCAATGTGAGGCATGTCAGTTGGGAAAGCATCATCGCTTTGCCTTCCCAGTCGTCAGAGTCGGAGTAGTAGCTCCATTTTTTAGTTGTTTCATATAGATATTTGGGGTACCAGTCGTGTCCCTGATCACCAGGGATACAGGCTTTATCTACATGTTGTTGATGATTTCTCTCGTCTGTCTTGGATCTTTTTATTAAAGAATAAATTTGAATATGGAGATGTTATCAAAAATTTCATAACCGGAGTACAAAATGTGTTTTCTGCTTCTGTGAAAACTGTGAGAACTGATAATACTTTGGAATTTTATACTAATACTCTCTCCAACTTTTCAACCCACGGTATTATCTATCAAACATCATGTGCCTATACTTCCCAACAAAATGGTATTGCAGAAAGGAAGCATCGTCATTTTCTTGATGTTACTAGGATACTCCTCATTTAGAGTCATGCTCCTCATTCTTTTCGGGGTGATGTTCTAACGGCGTGTTATTTTATTAATCGCATGCCCTCGTCAGTCTTGGGAGAGAAAATTCCTTTCTCTTTTACCTTTCCTGAAAAGGAATTGTTCTCACTTACTCCTCGTGTGTTTGGCCCAGTCGCCTTCGTCTACCAGTTGTCTCCAGGTATTGACAAGTTCTCTCCTAGAACTGTCAAGTGTGTCTTTGTCGGGTACTCCAGGATACAGAAATGGTATAGGTATTATAATCCAATGCACAAGAAGTATTACGTTAGTACCGATGTCACCTTTTCCGAGTCCGTGATGTATTTTTCCCCTACAGGTGATTGGTTGACGTCTTCAGACACGGATGATGACATATACATGCCACCACCACCATTATCACCTCCTCTACCTTCACCACCACTACCTCCTTCACCATCACCACCACCGATACCTATGCCATCTCCACTTACTACTACGGTCTCAGTTCCACTATTGCCACCTCACTAAATCTGTCAGCCTACTGCTTATGGTCACCGCTCATCATCTTGCAAGCATGAGGTATTTTCGGATAACACAATTTCTAATGATATGTCTAATGATCTACCTGAGCAGGATTCTTTATAGGGGGCAAACGTGGAGGCTACTAATTTGGGCCTACCTATTGCGCTTTGGAAGCAGAAGCGTAGTTGTGCATCATATCCTATAGCAACCATGGTCTCCTTCAAGAACTTTACTGTTGCATTATCAGTTGTGGTCATTCCATAAAATTATCAAGAGGCTATGAAGGACAGTCGGTGGCATTTGGCTATGAAAGAAGAGATGGTTGCTCTTCAGTCGAGAGGTACTTCGAGCCTCATCCCGCTCCTACTGGAAGGTTTATAGTAAGTTGTAAATGGGTTTTTACAGTAAAGCAAAATGCAGATGGTAGCATCAACAGATACAAGGCACGCCAGGTTGTACGAGGGATTACTCAGACATACGAGGTGGATTATCTTGACACATTCTCACCAGTTGCTCGTCGTTCCACCTTACATATTCTTCTCTCTGTTGTCATGGTTCGAGATTGGTCGTTGTTTCAGTTAGATGTCAAGAATGCATTTCTGTATGGTGATCTTCAAGAGGAAGTCTACATTCAACATCCCCCTGGATTTGTTGTAGAGGGTGAGTGTTCACAGGTGTGTATACTTCATAAAGCGATCTATGGCCTTAAGCAGAACCATAGAGCTTGGTTCCAGAAGCTCCCAGTCTTGTTTGAGAAACAGGGGTACAAACGTTCGAATGCATATCATTCCCTTTTTATACAGAAAACAACCAGAGGTATGACTGTTATTATGGTGCATGTGGATGAGAATCTTATTGCAGGAGATGATGTGCAGGGAATAAAGAGGGCGAAGGAATTTCTGGGTCGTGAATTTGTTACCAAGAATCTATAAGCCCTTAGATATTTTCCGGGATTGGAGTTTGCTAGAAATCAACAGGGGCTTGTAATGGCTCAGAGAAAATATGTTATTAACCTACCAAGTGACATAGGTATGCTTGGATGTAGACATGCAACTACACCCATGGATCCAAGCATGAAGCTCTATGATGATGATACTGATGAGGTTGACAGGAGAAGATATCGGGAGCTGGATCGAAAGCTTCTTTACGTTACCATCACAAGACGCGATATTTCGTTAGCAGTCAATCGGGTAAGCCAATTCATAGAACAACCTCGTCAGGTTCATATGGATGCAATACAATGATACTAAGGTATCATAAATTATCTCCAAGTGCAAGGCTGCTATTCAAAAGGAGTAGCTCTATTACTATTTCAGCATGCGTAGATGCAGACTATGCAGGGTGCCTCAAGGACAGGATGTCCATGTCTGGATTGCTATATTTGTTAGAGACTCACTAGTCTCGTGGAAAAATAAGAAGCAAACTGTTGTTGCTAGGTCTAGTGTTGAATCTAAGTATAGAACTATGGTAAAAGTATGTGCACAGACGATGTGGGTTCTAGCAGTCCTAACTGATTTATATATAGTTGTACCTCTTCCCATGTCGCTAGAATGTGATAATCAGGTTGCCTTATTTATTGCTAATAATCATGCATTCCACGAGAGGACAAAGTACATTGAGGTTGATTGCCATTTTATACGTGACATAATCCAAAAAGGCTTCATTAGTACATCTCATGTCAGCTCAGGGGACCAAACGGCAGATATTTTCACTAAAGCCCTACTTAGAGGGTCCTTCCAGAAATATTCATCCAAGCTGAGCAAGATAGATATCCATGCTCCATCTTGAGGGGGAGAGTAGAGATATATTTCACATTTATGTATCATTTACATATTTTCTATTCTTATGTCCACTTTATGTAATTTGCTCATAGGTCTCTCCCTACATAAGAGAGCCTAGGGCCCAAGGAATAAACAACTCTTTCTATTTTCCCAACAAATACATATATTCTTATGGGAGCCAGGAGCATACACCCGGGGGTGTAGATAACTACCTACACGCAGCTTTTTTTCACTGTTTTTGAGTTCTGTTGTAGAAAACCTTAGGATGATTTGCATAATATATTGAGGGGAATATGTGTTTCAGGTTTCATGCAAAACAAATATTCCTAACACATTCATCTAGAAGGGGTCAATTTCAACAATTATGATACCGTTAAAATTTGGTAGTCTTGATGGAGATGATAGAAGTTCCGAATTAAGTTGAATTTGGAATGACATCATGGTAATATATGGTTATCTAATTCCCCCACGGTTTTATTAAAAATAAAAAATAATAAAAAAAGAATCGAGTAAAGGCAGTTACCTACACCCTCATGTATAGGCTCCATTTTTCCTATTCTTATATACTTACATAGATTTGTACATTTTCTACACTATCATAATGATATAAAAGAAATAATTAAATTTCAATAAAATATTAAACATCTTAGAATAAGTTTTAGCTTTAAAAAAGTATAACATAAAAAAATATGGTATCTCTAAGCAAAAATCAACCTACTAGTTGGTCTAGTCGATCGACCAACTATTGATCGATTACTCAAGTCAGTCAACCACCCCACTAACTCAACTAGTCTATCCTACTAATCGGGCTAGTTGATCAACTTTTTCAACACTGATCTAGGTTGGATCTAAAAAAACTCGAACCATCGTATTTCGATTTCAATTACGATGTCATTTTTTAATACCAGGACCATTAATGGATGAATAAATTAAGGCTATGAAACAAGTACATCTCATTCATCTTTTTTGTTAAAATCTACTAAGATGTTTATAATGGCATCTAAATAAAAGAGAGATGACACATACGAATAAACCCCTTAAACAAAAAAAAGAGTGAATTATTTCTAAATTGAAATGAGTATGAAACACACTTGTTGGAGTTAAGAAATCCAAATTCATTGTACAATATATAAACAAACTTAGTAAACTAAAATTTCAGTGGAGATGGAATTTTGAATTAATTCGATCAAAGTCGTGGAAAAAAAGTGGAGAGGATGTCTACCTATGCTGGTTAAGACGAGTCTCTGGTATTGAAGAGCTTGGCCAAGTTAAGTAAAGAAAAAGGGAATGTAAATTAAGGAAAATTGAAAAATTATTATAACATCCTTGTAGGGAAAATGTGAATGCAATGGAATGAATTTTATTCATGGGATAGGGTTTTTTTATATAGCGTGAAACCCTAAGGCTTAATAGGTTGCAATTACATAATAGCCTCTGAAGGGTTACTCATAGAAAGAGAGCACATGGCAACATACTAGACATGGACATAAATCAAAAATAGAAAAATAAATAACATCAACACTCTCCCTCAAGTTGGAGCATTCCTATCAATCATGCCAACTTGGAAGTCAACAGAGACATGCGCTTCTTTGAAGTTCCTTGGTGAAAAAATCCATAAGATCGAATTCTGTGAAGATGTGTAGAGTAGATATCTTTCATCCACGTATTGTGTCCACAACAAAGTAGCAATCGACTTCAATGCATCATCTGCTCATGGAAGACAGGATTAGTGGTAATATACATTGTAAACTTGTCATAGTAAAGAGGAACATGAGTTATAAGAGGATTCCAAATTCCTGTAGAAAGGAGATGGGCCAAGTAACCTCCTGTGAGCTTGGATCATTGCTCTGTATTCTGCTTGTACACTTGATCTTGAGTCAAATGGCATGTTTCTTGCTTCGCCATATAACAAGGTTTATGCCACAAGCATGGCATAATCAGTAGTAGACCACATGTCCTCAGAAAAACTAACATAATCAGCATTTACATAAGCATTGATATCAATGTGACAAATAGTCCCATAAAAGAGACATTTTCTTGGAGAGTCATTCAAGTACCGAAGGATAAAAAGAACATCTTGCCAATGATGGTAGAGAGGCTTCTCCATGAACAGAATAGCTCTACTCACTACATACCCATTAGGCTTGTAATCATGTAGCGACTTCAATCATAGGATCCATGGAGGTAGTATGTCTCTGTAATTCTATCAGATGCATGATGGTTAACATCCAATTAAGCCAGGTTCTATAAGGATATCCAAATAATATTTCTTATATAACGATTATGACCCTTTTGTTTTGTGTATCCCCTCAATACCTAGAAGGTATCTAAGCTGACCAAAGTCATTGATGACAAATACCTTCTGAACGAATCTCAAGAATGCATGTGTTGTCATCGCCATTGATAATAATGGCATCAACATAAACAGCAAGTATCACGGTACCAGAAGGCCTCCTTCTAATGAACACAGAATAGTCAGATAGCGTCTTTAGGGCCTGTTTGGTTGCCAGGGTACTCCGGGGTACCTTGGCATACCCCTGACTCCAATCCTGCATTCCTGGATTGAGATTACTTGTATTGGTCATACAATTTCTTTGGTATAATGGTTTTTAACCTTGTTTAAATACACTTATTAACATAAAAAATATATTACAATCATTAAAAAGTTAATATAACACATAATCAATGTCACATCACATCACAATTATCATTCCAACCATCCCAGCCCTCCAAACAGCTACTATTCACATGAGGATACCCCAACCCAGCCCAACCCAGTAACCAAACAGGCCCTTAGAGATTAAGAGAGAAGATCTCAGAAGTGAGTTTGTCAAATCATGTGTGAGGACTCTGCTTTAGACCATAGAAGACCTCACATAGTCGACATACATAGTCCCCTCAATAAAGTAAGCTGGTCGATGAGTCATGCAAACCTCCTCCTCTAGGTCACATAGAGGAATGCATTCTTCACATCTAACTGAAATATTGGCCAATTCTTATGGGATGCAACCTAGACAATAGTGTGAATAGATCACATCCTCACCACATGAGAGAAGGTCTCAAATTAGTCGATTCCATAGATCTAAGTGAAGACTTTTGTTATAAACCTCGCTTTCAATCTATCAATGGAGTCATCTAAAGAGCGTTTGGTCATAACCCATCTGTAGGCAACAGGGTTTCACGTCTAGCGGACACAATACCATGTCTCATATGCCCATGGAAGTAAGCACATCCATATCCTCATATGTGGCATGTTTCCAACCATGGTCCTGAAGGGCATTGTGATAATAATGAGGAACAATGATCCCCATAAGAGCATCTATAAAAATCACATCGCAATTGGATAGATTATCACTAGCAGAGGGATGACTAAGACGCAAAATTCAGATGGGTCAACAGAAACAAAGACAACACCAGGAAGAATGAAATCGACAAAGACATCAAAATAGTACAAGCATTCTTCTCATGTCCCCTACCAAAGATCTGCATCATCCATGTCCAGAAAATAACAATAGCACTCGTCAAAAATTCACTTTGCAATTTAATTCGACACAATCTATGAACAAATAGTAAGCTCGACAAAAAATCAAGAGCACATAAAACACTTCAGAATGTCTGAGTTTGAAAGAAAGCTCCATAGTCCCAACAGCAATAATAGGTGAATGAGCATTGTTGACTAAACGAACTAACTTCACAGTAGAATAAGGTTCCGAAGAGGACAGTAAACTACCTTCTCCAGTCAAGTAAATAGATGTGCCAGAGTCAATAATCCAAGCCAGTGCGAAGGCAAAAGCATAGTCAGCAACAGTATCTAAAAGTACGGCCTAATTCGTACTAGGAGGATTCTCACATGTGGATGAATTCCGAAGCAATTGCATGAATCCGAAGTAGTTTGTAGCAAAGAGTTGGACAGTATATCTATTGGGCTCCCGATTTGAGGACACCTCTGTTATAGTTGCACCATAATCAGACAACGATGCCATATTGGCCAACGATGGTTTGCCAAATTTTTCCCAACACCTCTCAAATGGGTGGCGGGTTTTATGACAATGAATGCACAAAGTACAGTTGTGACTATGACCAAAATCACAGCCTCGATCTCCTCGGGAGTTGTAGCTGACACCACTTCCAGATAATGCCAAAAAGGCAAAGTTCTCTGCAATCTGCAGAGGATGAGTATGACCAGTGGAGGTCACGAGCGGCTACAGACGATCAAAGATGACCTTAATGGAGGTAAGTGTATCAGACATGAGAAACTGGTCCTTCACGATCCGGTAACGAGGATGAAGTTCGGCAAGAAATAGAGTTGTCGCTCAGATTTCTCTGCCACATGTTTAGTACAATAGGTTGGCTAACAGATAGCAAGTTCCTCGTATAGGCTGATAAGATGTCAATAGTACTCTATGATGGTAGACTCTCCTTGAGAAACAGACCAAATCCATGTGTAGATGTTCGCAAGTCAAAAATCTCGTGACAAGGTAGTCCGCTAAGAATAGCTCTTGCTAGTTCATCCTACGTGTCCTCCGCACTGTCCGTGTATCGGAAATTTACAACAATGTGGGACTCGACATTGTTGGTCACCCATGTCATGACATGATAGTTATCCCCAAGCCAGGAGTCATAATTTATGTTCGTTCCTTTAAAGATTCCTTCGTCATAAGAGATATTTCCTCTGACCGTCGATGACCACCTTGAAATCCTGATACCATAACATATAATTATCAATGCCCCTGAGTTCGACAAAAGTCCCATGAACCATCATAAAAGATGTGAAAAAGAAGGGCTTCGCCTCAGTAGGAGTCGCGACCATCGTGATCAAAGAGGGAGATAAACTAAGTGATGAAGAAAACAGATCACATGTATGGAGCATGATTAGGGCACCAGCCCATGACTGAGAAAAGGCATGTACAAGATGGGAAGATGGCTAAAGCGGCACGAGACATCCGTTGAGAGACTGGGCGACATCTGTGAGGCATGCTAGGAGGGTTGGGCAGTGTCGAGGAGTCCTACGCATGAGGGCAACACTGGTGCTAGCGGCACCGAAGGACCTTGCACGAGGGTTGGGTGTCAGGATGGCGGTTGGGCATCAGATGAAGAGAATGTGTGGAGGGGAGGCAAGTGGTGGCAATGGGAATCTTGGGTATGAACTCCGTTCTAGGACCGTCACTTTGATACCGTGTGCAAGAAGAAAATACAATGGAATAATTTTATTCATGAATAGGATTTCTTATATAGCGTGAAATCATATGTCCCAATAGGTGATAATTACATAATTGTCCCCATATTGTTAGACATAGAAAGAAAGTACATGAAAATATAAAAGACATGGAAATAAACCAAAAAATATAAAAACAAATAACGTCACCAAGCCTAACAAAAGAAAATGACATGCGGACAAAGATTTTACAAATTGCCATTTACAAACATAAAATGCCCCAACAAATTATGTACTGGAATGAAGCATTACAAGAACTCTATCTGATTATAATAGGCTAAATTTAACTTTAAATAAACCAATAAAAGCAAATCCGAGCAAAGTTGGTGCAAGGGCATGCCCCATGTATCCAGTCAGCAACTAAGCTAACTACAACAAAAATCCACAGGAACAAAATAAAAAGAAATGCATTACAAGACTTACATAATTAGCAGCTATATACAAGATGAAAATCCACAAGCGTTATTGTCATCTAAAATGATATAAGGTTTCTAGATCATCTGCAATAGATAGCCTGATCTATCTGGGGTGGAATTTGTTTGATCTCTGTTCCAAGTTCTTGCTCAATCCTATACCTGTCGATATCATTATACATGCATTAGATATGGGAAAACTTGGTATACAAAAAATCAAAGTGATTTTGATTTCTCACAAATTAAAACGGTCTTCATAGGTGATCAGATTCACAGCCAAGCCAAGATGGCCATATCTTCCAGAACGACCAACCTGCAACAGAAGACACGTATGCATCATCAATCATGCTCCATTACCCATCTTGTGTAGTTAAACAGATTCAGTAGTGCTTTCAAAGGTGTTTTTTTATCAAAAGCAAATATGATATTGTCATAATGCAGCCTTCAATTCTATCACTGAGAACAAAACACAAAGGTACAGATTTCCATCATTTCACGAAGAAGCACCCAAAATTGGCCCAAGGCCAAGGGAAGACATTATCAGATGAGAATTTTTGTTACCACATAGTTTCCGAAAACAACTTAAAGTGGGGAAAGGCTTTGTTGTTGTTGTATAGTTTCCGAAAACAGAACTAGCGGAACCAAAAAACGCATACCCTATGCAAATATGTCTCTGAGTTTTTTGGAAAATCGAAGTTGATGACAACATTCACAGCCTGGATGTCAATACCTCTTGTAAACAAATCTGGAAAAAGAAACAAACATTAGAATGAAACATGATCACGACGAGCGGTAGTTGTGATAATATTACATCCCTAAGAACCTTTAAATTATGCATCAAGACATGCCTTTCTTTTTTCATATTTTACTCGACTCTTCAAGTTTTGTTTTGTTGTTTTTTTGTTTCCCTTCAGAGGCCCCTAGTACATATTCCACTAGTCTCGCATGTTTTTTGTTTGTTTGTTTGTTTTTGTATAAGAGAGGGACAGGTTCTCAAATAGGAACTATCTCAGTCAAGGTTTTCGTCAACAATAAAAATAAAGGTCCATGCATTTCTAACTTAGAACACCAGACAAACTTTTAAGCATACATATAAAGGAATATTTTCCAATGAGGAGAACCGTCTTGAATGACACGAACATGAGAATCCAACCTTCAACAGGATGATAAAGTTGTAAAAAAAACTTGCAAAAGTTGAGCTATACAAATTTTTAGAAGGGCTCAATAGCGCTAGAAGCACCACTACATGAGGGTCCTGGAAAGGGGCATTGGTGTGGGGTGCAACGGCACACAGATCGAACAAATTTTGTTATCTGGTCCAGTTTATTATTATTTGTTTGATTATGCGTCCATAAATGGTAAATTAGATCCCTCCAGAGTCCAATTACCACATCCACAAGTTTAGTTACACATCGTCTGTGAGTGGGACTTGATCTTACTAATGAGTATGGTTCCATGTTAAATCCCGGTGTTCTTTCATGTTATTTATTTCTTTATGTGTCTCCCTAAGCACGGTAGTGCACACCTCATGAATTTCTACCATCGGGAAACCCTAACCAAGAAGATGAAGGGCTTGATTCCCTGGATTCGATCAAGAAGATGAAGAATATACCCCGCAAAAGCCAACTCCTCCACGAAAAGCAGCACATGCACAGATGGAACACCTTTTGGCACATCCACACATAGGCACAAGACGGTGCTCTCTATGATGGAGCACATCTCCCAAGCGAAACCCATCGATATGATGACCCTCTAGGGGCGCCTTCATCTCATGATCGTGCATCCTCATTGCACGCATGGTAGATTGGCAACGATGGAAACAGATGAGTCCATGATTCGTTTACTTTATTATTCGATCTTAGCTCAATTCCTAAAGCAATTCAACAAATAAACTCCTTAAAACATTAAAAAAAAGCATTACATAGTTTGTATACAATTAGGACTAATTATTGTACATTAATTCCCTAAATAAAAGCCATATTCTTCATTGTACATACCAATCAAGAATATAGGTTTTACAAATGAGATATTTTGATCTTGAGTCCATGAAAGTTGTAAATCACATTGAGATGAACAACTTTTATGAAGATATTTTTTATTTTGAATCCAAAGTTTTTTATTTTGATTTCCTTTTTATTTTTATTTTTTCTGATTGCGCGACGTGCTTGCTTTTGGGCACGCCACGCAGCATGGTCCCTTTGTCTTATCTGTCGCTAATGAATCGTTATGATCAAACAGTTATCGGCACCTCTCTGATCCATACTTCACACTAGCATGCTCGTGACACCCAAACCTCCCACATGCCTCCGGTGTGCGCCACGTGGAGCCCCTGACCGAACCGCCTCCGAGACATGGGTGCATGCTTGGGCAGTTTGCATAGGCCCCCCTCCACCTTCACAATTTTGCAAAAACAGGCCCACAAGTGGGTTATTTATTGAAAAACCCTCCCAAGTTATTTTATTTACGAGCGTCAAAAAAAGTTATTTTATTTACGGATAAGACCCATAAACTTATTTTTAACTTGTGTTTTCTTAATTGTGGTTTTTTTTAATTACGTGATACTGGCCTTGTTCTAAAGTTTGTTTCATGCTGTATAGTGTGGCATAAGTTTTACTATAATGACACTTGTTGAAAGTTATTTGCAGATCAAAGAAGTTCCTTGAATGTTCAGACTCGTTTAAATTGATAAATATTGATCTTTTTCTCATTTGAAGTGATTAATTAGGCATATTGATTCACGAAACAGATACATTTAATCTATTGTTTATAGCAAAAAAATCCCTAATTAAATTGTATTGGTCGATTTGTGCATGAAAGAAACTTTTAAAGGGCTTAACAGACCATACATGTTATGATAAGTGTGATTTGAACTTCATGTTGTGATTGAAGAAGATTGTTTCGATACTTAGGTAATTTAGTGATTTAGGGACATAATTGTGCTACTTTGTTGTGCATTCCATATTTGATTTTGTTGCAAACATATCAATTTTACATTCAAAAGTGCTAAAGAATCCATTCATTCACCGAACTGATTAACCAAGCAGAGAACTTAGACCAAAGCATTTAACTAACCCTAGAATCGATTAACTAAGCAGGCATGTCTCCTTGAGTCGACAAAGGGCCTGCCTAGGTAAAACATACATAGAATCGCACCTCTTCAACAAAATACCTTGCGGGGTTATTTCTGTACGATTCGCTTTATGCCGGCTACAACTTCGAGATATTAACACAAGCATTTTAACAATCGTCACACGGTGTCATTGCCGGGGAGACGGCACCGATTTTAGTGTTTTTTAGGGTTAAATATGTGATTTAGTCAAGTTTTTGCTTAATTGATCAGTTCACATTTTATTTTACATTGTGTGCTTGTTTGAGCATGTTTATGTTTCATTTTTTATTGTTATTGTATTTGTTCTCTTATATTTTTTACTTGAGAATAATTTGGACAGGGCTTGAAGTAAGTCGCGGAGATCATCGGTGAACCAGAGGCAGTCAGCTTGGAGTCGACAGCTGATAAGGATCCAACATTTAATTTCTATCGAATCCAAAATGACTCATGAGAGAGTGCAGAGTTTAGGATTTTTATCTTGTTAAAACATTATTCATTTTTGCAAAATAATTGTAATAATTATCTCTTGTCCAACGATCTTCGATCGAAGACTTGCGCTTATATTCAAGACTTGGACGTTTCGATACAACATTTCGACGCTACATCACGCAATTTTGTGAAGGAAATGCCTGAAAAGGAGGATATTATCGCCATATCGGTACCCATATCGGTCTCATGTCGATATCGATATATCGTCGATATATCGCGATATTTCCATCCACGCTAACAGCCCGGGAAGATAGTCCTTTTGATTAGGGTGTAGTAGAAATGTACATGGGCGTCAGGGTGACTCACACTTTGTATTTTTGTAACTAAGATTATTTTCTCACTTAACTTATTTTGAAATAAAAAGAAAACCCAAGATCACTACTTGCAAGCAAGATATCAGTCTGAATGAAAAATCGGAACTAACTCCCACTGATCTTAAGATATATAAATTGATTAACTGTGTTTTCCTTGGGCTTGATGAAATTTTCTAGCTAGTTAGTTAGTAATATTTCTTTATACATAGATTTGTTGAAGAAAGTCTAAAGGTGCTTATTTCTTTGATCATCCCGCCCCGCCAAACCTTTTAGAGATAGTCTGCAAAGTTATATACTTTATAAACTTCTCTCATTTTGATGCTTTTGATCAAACATTGAGTTTTTCTAAGTTATATATTTTCTAAATTTCTCTCATTTTGATCCTTTTATCAAACATTGAGTTTTTCTGGTTTATATTTCATATTTAATAAGAGCTTTCTCACGATCGTCTAAGATTCAACAAGATTTTGTTTCACTAGACAATTTACATCCCCCATTGCTAACGGACAGACTCTTACGACAATCACTGTGTTGAATTGGTGAAACTAGGGTTTGTATTATGCATTGCTTTGTGCACGTAACACCGCCTTATTTGTGCCTTCCAAAGATATTTTTACTTCATTTCTGTGTTCATGGCATATTCATTTGACATCTAATACGGATATTTGGAGAGATATTTGTTCGAATTATACGAACCCCTCCCTGAACTCTTCAAATCTCAGATCTTCTGAGGTCCAATATGACTCTTCTTGGACCTCCTTGGACTCCTACCGACTCTATTTTCAAATCAGGGCAAAATAATTCACACCTAAGGTCTGGTCAGACCGAGAGCAATCGCTTCCTTTCTTCCCTTCTCAGTGAGAATAACTTTTGCCTCAATGAGCTTAACATAAATCTTCCTCCAGATGTAATTCGAATGCCTTTCAATATGAAGGTGAGGAAGATTGTGAAGAGATGCCTCAAAAAAGGAACCAAGAGGAGGAGGAGGAGGAGGAGAACATCAAAGATGATACCCTACAAGCTATCTAAACTAGATTGATACAGAAAGTACAACAGAATGAGACACTACGTGCCCAAGTAGGTAAGTTGCAAGCCGTTGAGGGATTGGAGGAACCAATGGGTGAGGCATATAACCCGTGGCTAAATTACACCGATAACTGGTTGAGACCAGTAGCCCCCACACTGATGTTTTCGAACTAAAGCCTCATTTCTTAGCATTATTTCCCAAATTCAACGGAAATGCATCTGAAAAGTCATTTGTGTTTCTAGAGATTTTGAAATAGCCGACGACAACATTACCCATCTTAGGTTAGTCAAGATTATATCAGACTGCGAGCCATCTCCTTCACCTTAGAAGACAAGGCAGATTATTGGTTGAAGAATCTAGAGGTTGAATTTACTACATGGACACCCCTCAAAGACTTATTTCTCGAGAAGTTCTACCCCCTATATAGGACTAATCAGATGATATCCAAGACCACAAGTTTCACCATGTTCTCTCATGAGCCATTCTATGAAACCTACGAGAGATTCAAGGATTTACTTCAGAAGTGCCCAAGTCACGACATCAACAGAACGATCTTGGTCCAAAAACTATTATGGTGTCTCATCCATGAGATGCACGGGTTAGTGAGCATTGCATGTGGGGGAAGCTACTTGAGCAAGAATGCGGACACCATCTGGAAGGTGTTCGAGCAGATGATCGAGATGAGCCGCTCACTAGTGTCATACCTACCAACAGACACCTCCTTCACTCTCATCTAAGGAGGTAGGGAAGCAGGTTGTAGCTGGTCTGATTGAAGACGAGATCCCCAACATGGGGATAATAGCTGACAAATTAACTATGGTAGGGTAGATCAACAAGGATGGGGAGCTTCATAATCTCGCTCAATTTGAGAGCCTTACCAGATTGTCGAAACAAATGGAAGAATTAGTTGAAAGGGTATCCAAGCTCAAGGTACCTACCCCGACTGCACCCCTAGTTCTTGTACACCAAGTTCAAAGTTTTCAGGAGCACTAGATGCATGACCACAGAGCACTTGGGTCCATGATCTTTCCTAAACCTAATACTACCAAAGTCCATATCCATCGGTAAAGACAGTCTACGAAGAGCCTCCGCAAGTGTAGGAAGTCAACAGGCTGTGGTAGAGCCATTACCCTATCATCAGACAGTCGAGGAAGGGGGATGGTCATAACAGACATCCCTCAGCAAAAAGGACACCAGCTTGGTTCCCATTCAACGTCAATCCAAACCACATTAGGAGCTAACCATGTATCGAAAGTTGCAGCATAAGCAGCAGCAGCATCCACAGTACTAGTTGGGCCACAAGGGCCCACTACCGCAGCACCCTAAGCAGTTTTGTTCTCAAGGCCAGCATGGCCAATTTTGTTCTTACCCCCAACAGCACCAGCAGTACCAGCAAGCTCCACCAGGGAAGGGCCAGGAGTATTCCTCAACCCATTTCTCACAGGTTACAGTGAGTCCTCGATGAGCTTCAGGACATGAGGATTGTTGGGAAAAATAAGAGTTATGTTTATTCCTTAAGCCTTAGACTCTCTTATGTAGGGAGAGACCTATGGGCAAATTACATACGGTAGACAAAAGAAAGGGAAATAGACAAAAGATAAAAGAACATAAAATAAACTTCTACACTTCCCCTCAAGATGGAGCATAGATATCATCATGCTCATCTTGGATAAGCACTTCTGGAAGGGGCCCAGAAGCAAAGCTTTGGTAAGAATATATGTCGTTTGGTCTCCTGAGCTGACATGGGTTGTAGAAATGAAGCATTTCTGGATCATATCACGGATATAATGGCAATCAATCTCGATGTGCTTTGTCCTCTCGTAAAATGCAGGGTTATTGCCAATGAATAATGCCGCCTGATTATCGCATTTTGCCAACATGGGAAGAGGAACATCTATATAAAGATTTGTAAGGACTACGCGAACCCACATCACTTCTGTACATGCTTGGGCCATAGCTCTATACTCTGATTCACCACTGGATCTCGCAACCACAGTTTGCTTCTTACTCTTTCATGAGACAAGTGACTCCCCAACAAATATAGTGAAGCCTAATGTAGACTTCATATCCTGTAGGCACCCTGCATAGTCTGCATCTGCGCATGCTGAGATAAAAATAGTACCCCCCTTTCTAAACAGCAGTCCTGCACCTAGAGATGACTTAAGATACCTTAGTATCATATGTATAGCATCCATGTGGACCTGACGAGGTCGTTCCATGAAATGGCTCACTTAATTGACTGCAAATGAAATATCTAGTCTGGTAATAGTAACATAAAGAAGCCTCCCTACCAATTCCATGTATCTCCTCCTATCAACCTCCTCAGTGTCGTCATCATGCATCTTCATGCTTGGATCCATGGATGTAGAAGCAGGTCGACATCCAAGCATATCTGTGTCACTTAGCAAGTCAGTGACATATTTTCTCTAAGTCATCACAAGTCCTTGTTGATTTCTAGAAAACTCCAATCCTAGAAAATATCTAAGTACTCCTAGATCCCTCGTAACAAATTCACGGTCCAAGAGTTCTTTTGCCCTTTTTATTCCATGTATATCATCTCCAGTAACCAAGTATATTGTTAACATACAACATAATGACAGTCGTACCTCTGGAAGTCCTCTGTACAAAGAGACAATGATTTGTCTTCGACCTTTTGAACCCTTGCTTCTCAAAGAAAGCTGAGAACTTCTGGAACCAAGCTCTCGAACTCTGCTTTAGGCCATAGATTGCCTTATGAAGTCTGCACACATGTAAACACTCCCCATCAGCAGTAAACCCAGGTGGTTGTTGCATTTAAACATCTTCCTAAAGATCATCGTATAAAAAAGGCATTTTTGACATCCAATTTAAACAGGGGCCAATCTCGAATCATGCAGTAGATAAGAATCCGAATGGTAGAATGACGAGCAACAGGAGAAAACGTGTCAAGATAATCTACCTCGTACGTCTGAGTAAAGCCCCGAGCAACCAGTCGAGCCTTGTACCTATCAATACTACCATCTGCATGGTGCTTCACCGTGAAAATCCACTTGCAACTTACAATAGGGGCCCCAGTAGGATCCGGAACAAGGCTCTAAGTGTCTCTCGACTAAAGGGCAGCCATCTCTTCCTCCATAGCCAGACGCCATCTACTATCATCTAATGCCTCCTGGTGAGTCCGTGAAATGTTCATAGTGGATAAAGCAACTGTAATCATCCTGAAGTCTCCTCTTAGAGGCTCAAAGGTAACATGAGAAGCGATCAGATATGACGCACATGACCGCTTCTGCTTTCTTAGAGCAATAGGTAAATCAAGTTTTGCATCTGTTGTACCACCATCCGTGTCATCCCCTATATGCTCTTGCTGAGAAATACCATCAGTCCATCATTGGAATTAATGTTATCAGAACAAACCTGGGGAATGCTTGATGATTGACCGTGATCACGAGCAAGGGTTGGCCATCAACTGTAGTGGTGTGGTAGAGGAGGAACCAAAGAAATGGGAGGTGGAGGTGAAGGAGAAGGTGGTGGAGGTGGCGATGGTGGAGATGGTGGCGGAGGTATGGGAGCTTGTTGTGGTGCATACATGGGTAGAGGAGGAATATTAATTGGCTCTCTAGATGGAAAAACGAGTTCACTGCATCCAGGACCGTCATTCCCAACAAGGTTCAAAACCCTAATATGAATCAAAATCAGCAGTGTCCACGTGATCATGTATATTATTCAAACTACTCTAGGTAGGGACATGAGATCCTTTCGTATAATAATAAGAATCATATATCCCTCAGGAGCAGAAGGACAGTAATCATACCTGGCAGGGCACGAAAGCAGGACACCACCAAATCTCTACCTGAGGAGAACCGTATCCAAAAAATCGAGATCCCTTCGTATAGTCTCTTTCCAACACTTCTTGGGCCATCCTCGCCCTCTCTTAGCCGTCTCAACATCCCAGCACTCGCATCTCCAAACTGGTGCATCAGATGATCTTCTTTGCAAATGACCAAACCATTTTAAGTGGTTTTCTCGCATCTTATCCTCGATCGGAGCTACACCAACTTTCTTTCTGATTGCATCATTCCGCATTCGATCTTTACGTGTGTGTGTGTGTCCACACATCCACCTTAGCATTTTCATTTCTGCTACAGCCATTCTCTGCACATGCCTATGGTTCACAGGCCAACACTCCGGTCCATAGAGCATAGCGGGTCTCACGGCTGCTTTGTAAAACTTTCCTTTAATTTTTAAAGGATTTTCTTATCACAGAGAACAGCAGAGGGTCCTCTCCACTTTAGCCAGCTTCCATTTATTTTATAAGTAAACCTTACAGATTGACATTTAAAAAAATTGATTAGATAAAATACTAAAGAAATTTTTAAACTAGAGGCCCTATAGACTTTGTCAATTACCCACTTGCCCAAGTGTTCCTTGTAAGTATTTCCGAAATCCTATAAAACTTGCTTTGTTTAACACCATAGTCCATGCCGTCAATTTGACTCTTCATGAGTTATATTCAAGGTTGCAGAAAGCGGTAGTCGGTATTCAGTTGGCGGGGTCACCTACTAAGGATTAGTCGGCAGTCGGGCGACTAGTCGGAATTAGTCAGTCATTAGTCGGTTTTGAATTTTTAATTATTTTAAATATATAAATCAGTTTTTATACATATATCCGTATGTATATACGTATATTTGTACATTTTATATGACATCATGATGAAACAAAAGAAGTGATTGACTTAAAATATAACATTAAGCATATTAGAATATGTTTACTTTAAAAAAAGTGAAAAACAAAAAAAATAAAAAAGATTGTTGTAAAAGTCGGCCGATTAGTCAGCCGACTAGTCGGCCAGACTAGTCGGGTGGACCGACTAAGGGCCGACTAGGCCTAGTCGAGTCGGCTACCCCCCGGCTCGACTAGTCGGACCGACTAGTCGGCCTAGTCGGCCAACTTTTGCAAGCTTGGTTATATTTGATGAATTGAGGAAAAGCATAGCCATGCATCTTTACAAGAAGAAAGGAAACATCCAAAATTGTTCAAATTATAGAGATATCAAACTAATGAGTTATACTAAGAAAATTTGGGAATATGCAATCGAAAGAAGGCTGGGGCAAGTTTACAAAGTGATAGAAAACCAATTCTGGTTCATGCCAGGTCATTGAGTTATTGAAGTTATAAACCTATTGAGGATAATAGTGGCAATTTATAGAGTTGGAAGGAAGTACCTCCATCTGATTTTTATTGATTTGGAGAACGCTTATGAACTGGTTTTATAGGATAAATTGTGGAGTGTTTTCAAGAAGAGACAAGTGCATGTCATGTATCAAGGTTGCAAAAATCGATAGTCGATACTCGGTCGGTGGGGTCACTGATAATCATTTTTAATCGGCCATTAATCAGTTTTGAATTTTTTTAATTGTTTTCAATATATAAATCATTTTTATACATATATTCTTAAATATTTCATAGATTTGTACAATTTTCTTTTTTTTGAAGAATATTTGTACACTTTCTATACTATCAAAATGAAAAAAATGAAGTAATCGACTTTAAATTTAACATTAAGCATAATAGAATAAGTTTGCTTTGGAAAAAAGCAAAAAAATAAATAAATAAACTCTATGTAAAGTCGGCCGACTAGTCGGGTTGACCGACTAGGCCTGGTCGAGTCGACTGCCCCCCCCCCACTCGTCGGCCTAGTCAGCCGACTTTTACAACAGTATCATGTACATCAATCCTATAAAGGATATGTATTATAGGGCTTCATTTAGCGTAAGGATATAATCTGGGAAGATCGACTATTTCGACATCAGCATCATATTACATCAAGGTTCAACTCCGAAACCCTTTTCATTTTACTTTAATTATGGACGAGTTTACTAGTTGCATTCCAGATGAGAAACCATGGTCTATGTTATTTACCGAAAATATTATGTTTGTTGATGAGGTTAGATGAAGCAAAATAGAAGGTTGAGATTTGGAGACATGACTTAGAGACTAACAGATTTCGTATAAATAGGACGAAAACCAAATATATAAAGTGCATATTTGATGAAGGCAGTGGTGAAGGAATCGAGGAGAAGAGTAGAGAAGATAACATTTAGAAGAAAGACTCTTTTAGATACTTGGGATCTATTTTGCAACATGATGGGGAAATTGATGGAAATGTTATGTGATAAGAAAATTCCTTTGAAAATCAAATAAGAGTGTTACAAAATAGTAGTGAGACCTGCTACACTCTATAGATCTGAATATTAGCATGTGAACCTTAGAAATGTGCAAAGAATGACAATAGAAAAAATGAAAATGATATGGTTGATATGTATAACTCCAATTGAGGATAACATAAGATTGGAATCAAAACAATATAGTCAGAAGAAAAATCAGTATAACGCCAATTAATGATAACATAAGAGAGAACTGCCTAAGGTGGTTTGGACATTTGCAATTGAGATATGTTGATGTACCAATTAGAAGAGGCGAGATTTAGGATGTTGAGTTGTCTAAGATAGGGCAAAAAGGCCCAACAAGTGTTTAAAGGAGAGAATCCGAAGGGATCTTAATTATTTGGATTTAAATTCAAGAATGACCCAAAATAGATCTAAATGGAGGCAAGAATCCATGTAGTCGGCCCAATAAAATGTGAGAGACAGCTTATTGCTAATTTGTTTTGTTGTTTGTAAGATGGAACTAATTGAATAAAAAACCAAAAAAAAGAGGATAACTTGTGTCTAACTTGGGACAGCCCATTGGCTAACTTTAGGGATAAATCATCTTACCAAAAATCAGCATCCAAGGGTTGCACAAGGTAGATGACAGCCAGCACAAATTTGCCTCAAAACAGATCGGATCTTTCAACATGGATTTAAGCAAACATTTAAATTTCGTTGGGGTGTTTCCTACTAGCGGTGTGTTGCATCGCCCGAATGCAATAAGAAGTTGGCAAGGACCGCTACATCACAGTCCGGATGTAGTCAAAATTTGCAAGGGTTCTTGTATGAGGAACGCATACAACTAAATTAGCTAGCTCTGCCGCATCGCCGCATGGATGCAGTCCGAAATTTGCGAGGGTTCTCGCATAATGGACGCATGCGAGTAAAGAAGTTAGTCCAAAAGAGTTTGCAAAGGAAGTTGCAGATAGATAGTTGGAATATAGGCACTTTGATAGAAAATCGATGGAGATTGTAAATACTATGAAAAGAAAAAGATTCAGATAATATGTCTACAAGACACAAAATGGGTTGGAAAGAAAGCAAGGGAGATCGAGAAGACATGCTTCAAACTTCATTATTCATGTAAAGATAAAGGCAGAAATGGTGTTGGAGTGATTGTTCATAACGATTTGAAGGATTGTGTGGTTGAGTAAAGATTCGAGAATCGAATTATTTTGCTAAAATTAATGCTCGAAGAAGAAATTCTGAATATCATCTCAGTTTATGCACCGCAAATAGATTTAGTGGAAAGGATTAAACAAACTTATTGGGGGACTCGATAAGATTATTCAAGTAATCCCACAAAGAAATGATTTGTTTAGGTGGAGATTTTTATGGACATATAGGAAAGGATGCATCAGGGTATGTTAGTGTCCGTGGAGGCCATGGCTTCGAGGATAGAAATGAAGAGAGAAAAGTCATCCTAGATTTTGTAACGGCTTATGAGTCAAAAACTTACGAAGTTTCTCAAGTGAGATGCATTACGATTAGGAAGGTCACATGCATGTAACTCACAAGGATATAGAAACTAGATGGAAGCATTCTCATAAGCTTTTCATTTAGGAAGGAAATAGAGAGGTCACTTTAGGACATCTATCTAGTAGTGAAAGTTACTTGAATCGTGCAAACTACATACAAATACAAAAGAAGTAGAGGAGACATAGAAGGTTATGAGACCTGGAAAAGGTGTAGGAGAGTGTTTAGGCGAGTGTTGTTTGACTTGGCTTACAAATTTATTCAATGTTACTTGGCAAAGAAAGAAAATGCATGAAGATTAGAGGAGAACATCGTGGTGATTCTTTATAAGAACAACAGAGACATTCAAAATAGTTCAAAATAGAGAGGTATCAAGTTGATGAGCCACAATATGAAAATTTGGGAACATGAAATATAACAAGGTTCGGGAAAATTTCCAAAGTAAAAGAAAATCAAGTCGAATGCATGCTAGGTTGCTCAACTATTGAAGTTATTCAGTTGTTGAGGAGAACAATGGAGATTTATAGGGATAAAAGAAGAACATCCATATGATTTTTATTGAATTGGAGAATTCTTATGATTCTGTCCCACGGGAGATATTGTGTAAAGTTTTTGAGAAGAGGCAAGTACATATCCTATACATTAACCTCATAAAGGATATGTATGATAAAACTTCATATTGTGTAAGGATCCATTCTGGGAAGACAGATTATTTTGAAATCAACATTGATCCGCAACCAAGGCCCTAAATGTCGGTTTCGGTCACCATTTCGGTACCAACCGAAACAGAATTTCGATGGAATTTCAGTGGAATTTCGACCGAAATTTCGGTCATTTCGGTCATTTTATGTACTAGGACCCCCATATTTCGGTCATTTCGGTCGAATTTCGATTTCAACTGGATAACGATATTCGGCAGAAATTCGACCGAATTTCGCTGAAATTTGAGGCCATGTCTGCAACAAAATTCATGTTTGAGTCCATTCCTTTTTACTTTGATTATGGATGAGTTGACAAGTCCAATTCAGGATGAGATAGCTTGGTATATGTTACTCGTTGACGATATTATGTTGATTCATGGGACTAGAGATGGAGTAAATTAGAATCTCGAGGTCTGAAGACATGTATTGGAGACTAGACGATTTCGTATAGGTATGGCTAAGACTGAATATATGAAGTGTACTTTTGATGGAAGCAATGGTAAGGAATCAAGGTGAAGATTGGTAATGACAACATTTAGAAGAGATTCTTTTAGATACTTGAGATCTATTTTGCAACATGATTGAGAGACTGATGGAGATGTTACTAATAAAATAAAAGAGGGTTGGCTAATGTGGAGAGAAGCATCTACAGATCTTTGTGATAAGAGAATTCCTTTGAAAATCAAAGGAAAGTTTTACAAAGCAGTAGTGAGACCTGCTATACTCTATACATCTGAATGTTGGCATGTAAACAAGGCTTCAAATTTCGAATTCGATCACCATTTTGGTAATCGATCAAAATAAAATTGCGACCGAATTTTGATGGAAATTCAACCGAAAATTTGGTCAATTCGACCAGTTTTTAATCTAGGACCCCCAAATTTTGGTTGACATAGTCCTTTATGGCTGAATTTCGATCACCTACCGAAATCAAATTTCAGCCGAATTCAGTTGAATTTCAATGAGATTTGATGCCATGCATGTGAACCGTAGACATGTGCAAAGAATGGCAATAGCAGAAATGAAAATACTAAGGTAGACGTGTGGACACATACGTAAAGATCGTATTCATAATGATGCAATTAGAAGGAAAGTTAGTGTAGCTTCGATCGAGGATAAGATGTGAGAAACCGCTTAAGGTGGTTTGAGCATTTGCCAAGGAGGTTGGTTGATGCACCAGTTAGGAGACGCAAAATTTGAGATGTTGAGCCGACCAAGAGAGGGCGAGAAATGTCCAATAAGTGTTGGAATGAGACTATATGAAGGGATCTTAGTTTTTTTAGATCTAAGTCCGATATTGACCCAAGATAGATATGAATCGAGGCAAAGAATTCATGTAGCTGACCGGCCCTGCTTAATGTGGAAAAATGTTGTGTTACTATTGTTGTTGTATAAAATTATTTACAAAAGCTTAAAAAATCAATTAACATTTCAAATTCGAATTAAAATTAATCGAAATTGAAAATTCGAAACACAAAATGAATCGAACCTGAATTTAAGCTAGCAAATTTGTCTAAAATCCGATTCAAGTTTGGATTCGAAAGTTTTAAAATGAAAAGAATCTAAATCCCGATAAGGCATTCGATTAGTAGACTAGCACCCCCAGTTACCAGACCCGGCTAGCTTAATCTACCAAACTCCCCTCTCAGAAAAAATTAATGTTCGAATTTGTTACAAAGGACATAATGATGATTTTGAATTATGAGCCAAAATTGGCTAATAAACTGTGTTGTACTTGTACCTGTGCACACCAAATTCCTGCAAGCACCATTACGGAAGTCATGGAAAACTCTGTTCCGGTGATCTTGAAGCATCTTTGCATGGATGTAAAAGCAGGAATAACCTAGTTCGGTAATTTTCTTAGCCAAGAGCTCCACCCGATTAACCGAGTTACAAAATATGATAGACTGGTTGATTTGAAGCTGCTGATGGCAAGAAATCATTAAAAAGTTGAATCTTACAAACGAAGTACTACAGACTTCGGGAAAAAAACAAACCTTAGAGAACAGAGTGTTTAAGCAGTGAACTTTTTGTCTTTCTTCTACAAAGGCATAGTATTGGGTGATACCTTTGAGAGTAAGCTCGTCCATGAGGTTTATAATGTATGGTTTAGGTAAAAATCTTTCCTTGAAATCCTTCACAGTCACGGGAAAAGTTGCAGAGAACATTAAAACCTGTCGATTTGGAGGAAGAAACCGAATAAGCTGTTCAATTGAAGGTTGAAACTCGGGAGACAAAAGTTTATCTGCCTGCCATGAAGATACAGTGAGTCAGGAAAAGGTAACAGACAGTTGTACTTTTTAAAGCCAAATGATGATCTTTCTCAAATTTCATTATTGGAAATCACAAACAAGTTATGCCAGAATTACACGCTCAAGCACTCTAATATTTCAAACCGAAGCGGAGTAAATTCTGTAAATACGGCATTACTGATCTAAAAAGACTCATTTCTCTGTAACTGTATTGTCCATATCTAGAGTCATAAATCAGTCTGCCTCAAGATAAATACTGCAACCTGGCAATTCCTTCTCCTTTGAAAGACTGCCCAAAGGTTGACTAAGAGGTGGGATAAATCTAAGGGAATCAGACAGATCTAAACCTCCACCTCAATGAGGCACCCCAAGAATAAATGATGAACATCACCCATGCCATAACAACAGAGTAAGCATGTGATAAGGGTAAGCCTCCACCCTTAACCATGGAATGAAATATTGTGATACATCATCAATATATCGATATAGCAAGAGTTTTGGGATTTCAATATCACCATGTATAATGAATTACAAGATACATGCCGATATCTGGAAAGATTCGGCGATAGATTGGTATGTCAAGTTGTATCAGTCTTTCTGGTGCAAATTTTCCAACTATCTCGGTCGGCATCGTCTATATTATGCTGATAAAATATTGTATCATGGATACCACCTGTGATACTTGATTTCGTTTATTATTTTTTGTGACAGAAGAAACTTTGGAATTCATATATTTTAAAGTATTTAAGGTTTATTTGTGCAGGAGTTATAATTTTATTTTGGAGCGCCGCCATCGAACCCCTGCATGCACAATGCACTTGCTCCCCTTTGAAACCAACCCGCCCAACCCACATGAAATAGGGCAGCAAAACTATCGTTTTTGAACATGACGCTTTGCCCCACTTTTTAGCGATAGAAATGAAACTCTGGAACTGATCAAGGAACGTATGCACAAATATATTTAAATGTTATCAAACTTGTAAAAATCGAGCGAGTAGTCGGTCTGACTAGCCGAATAGTAGTCGGCTAATAGTCGCCCCTCCCCCTCCTGACTAATAGAGCTGACTAGTTGGCCGTATTTTAAATGAGTGTATCGGATCCGAAAACCCATTCAAAACCCGTTTGAAAGTCCAGTTTTTATGGGTCACGTCCATTGGAAATCCTTTCCCTCATTTCGTCTACATGATCGATAGCCCTCTCCTCCCAATGATTGCCGACCTCCCTCCGATTTCCTCTCCTCCATGAGCCGATCGTCCAAGCACTCTCTTCTATGCTACCTCCTCTCCTCCAATCCGAAGGTAGGGTTAGGTTTTTTAAAAAAAATACACTATTCATGACGGCTCCTTTTTCTCTTGGTTTGTGTTCTTCGATTAATTGATATTGGTGTATTTTTGATGCATTCCCACTGAGATTGAAGGCTACTCTCGCAATTTTTCAATGTTTTTTTATATCGTTTTTAGGAAATTAAACCAATTATTATGCATGTTTAATGCTTCTTTCGAATCATGTCTGTTTTGTGTTTTGTATGATATTGCCCTTGTGTCATTTAATGCAAACGTTAGCGATATTTTAAACCAATTAAAACTAATCATTTCTTGAAAGGGTAAAATATATATGCTACCATGGAGTAGCTAACTTGGCTACTCCCACCTATTTATTTTTATTTTTTGTGATATTTTTAAATTGATTTTTACGCCCCACGAACCCTATAAACTTTCTAAATGACCTCTACGACCGTAGAAGCATCGTAATTCTCCCCTCGACCCCATAAACTTGCTTACTCTTGCAGTATAGATCATGTCGTTAACTCCCATCCATTTGGATGTTAAAACCAACCGGATTCCGTGGATTATTTTCCATAATACCCATTTTGTTTATCAAAATTACAAAGAATATCATCCCTTCTCCCTCCCTCCTCCTCCATGGCATCCCCTCCTCCCCTCCCCTTCCCCCATTCCGGACTCGAGCGCCACCTCCTCTCCCTCCGCCGCTCCTCCTCCCACCTCCTCACCTCCACCTAATGTGACTCCGGTCGCGTCCACTCCTCTGTCTCCTCCCTCACCTTCCTCGTCGGCCGGGTCAGCTCCAAGGTCCTCTGGATAGACCTCACGGTCCAAACATTACAAGCAGCTCCAAGGTCCCCTCCGCCTCCGCACGACCTCCTCTCCCCTGACCTCCTCCCTAACCTCCCCTCCCCCTCCCGTCGACCTCCACCCAGAACCCCTTCACCCCCTACGCCAACGCATGCCCAGGCCTCCTCACTGACATCCAATCCCCCTCCCACTGACCTCCGCCCAGATCCCCCTCATCCCCTCCGCCTCCGCCCCACACCCAGGCCTCCTACTTCACCTCCCCCTCCCACCGACCTCCGCCCAGATCCCCCTCACCCCTCATCCCCTCCGCATCTGCCATCCCAAGCCTCCCCTACAATCTCATTCCGAACCTCCCCTCCCCCTCCCACTGACCTCTGCCCAGATCCCCCCTCATCCCCTCTGCCTCCTCCCGCCAAGGCCTCCCATCTGACCTCCTCCCTAACATCCCCCCCTCCCACCGATCACCGCCCTGAACCTCCCTTACCCCCCTCATCCCCTCCACCTTCGCCTATCCAGGCCTCCCCTCCGATATCATCCCTGAACTCACATGCCCCTTTCTCTGCCCCAACGGCTTCCTCCTCCCATTGCTCCACCACCTCCTAATTCTCCCACCCACATCCCATGTGCCTTCCAGGACCTTCGACCACTTCCCCTGTGTCGCCCGAACCTCGACCCCTCTCCATGTGCCACCCATGGGGTGTTGCGCACGAGTTCTTCGTGGACTGCAGAGATGTGAAAGTGCTCCAGCAACCCCTCCTCATGCTCCAGCGGTCCCTACTTGCTCCCAACATCATCGTTGCAACACATTTCCATCGTCGAAAGGGAAAGGAAGAAGAACAAGGAGGAGAGAAGAAGAAAGGAAAGAGAGGAGGAAAATCATATTGTTGGATCTGTTGTAATTTGATTAACCCAATCCTAAAACAAAGCAAGTTAACCCAAGAAGTCTAAAATTAACGGAGGTGGTTGTGGGGTAAGACGAAGCAAGTTTATGGGGTCGAGGGGGGAATTACGATGTTTCAAAAGGCGTAAAGGTCATTTATAAAGTTTATAGAGTTTGTAGGATGAAAATCCCTTTTCTAAAACTCCTGTAGGGATTTAAATCACATATTATCATGAAGTTGTCATTCAAATTTCATCTCAATTTGAGATTCCTATCCTATTTCAGATTTCAAAATCTAATGGTCGCAAAATGGCAGAAATTGACCCTTTCCAAATGGACATGTCAGGATGCCTGTTTCTTATGAAATTTGAGTGATATCATGAAAATACAACAATAATAAAGCCTTTTCCCACAATACGTATGATCAGCTACATGGATTCTTTGCCTCCATTCAGATCTATCTTGGGACATTCTCAAGCTTAGATCCAACAAACAAAGATCCTATCAAATTGCCACATTCCAACACTTCTTGGGCCTTCCTCACACTTGCTTAGCCGGCTCAACATCCCAAAACTTGCATCTCCTAACTAGTGCATCAGCTACCCTCCTTTGCAAACGGTCAAACCACATTAAGCGGTTTTCTCACATCTTATCCGCGATCAGAGCTACACCAACTTTTCTTCTGATTGTATCATTCCGAATCCAATATTTAAGTATGTGTCCACACATCTGCCTTAACATTTTCATTCATGCTACTGCCATTGTATGCACATCTCTACAGTTCACAGGCGAACACTCAAATCCATAGATCTTAACATGTCTCACAATTGCCTTGTAAAACTTTCCTTTGATTTTTAAAGGAATTTTCTTATCACAGAGAACAATAGAGGCTCCTCTCCACTTTACCCAACCTGCATTTATTATATTAGTAATATCTCCATCAGTTCCGCCATCATGTTGCAAAATAGATCCCAAGAAAAGAATCTCTCTTCTGAATGTTATCGTCACCAATCTTCACTGTGTTTCCTTCACCATTGTTTTCATCAAAAGTATACTCCATATATTCAGTCTTAGCACTACTTATACGAAATCCTTTAGTCTCCAATGCATGTCTCCAAACCTCAAGATTCTCATTACTCTATCTCTAGTCTCATCAATCAACACAATATCATCAAGTCCTAAATGCGACATGTCGACTCGTCCATAATCAAATTAAAAAGGAATGGACTCAAAGCTGAACCTTGATGTAGACCAAAGTTATTGTAAAAATTGTCAGTATTCTCAGTTTGGATCCTTACATAAGACGAAACCCTATCATACATATCACTTATGAGGTTAATGTGATAGGACAAGTATTGTCTCTTCTCCAAAACACTCCACAATATCTCTTGTGGGACAGAATCATAAGCCTTCTCCAAATCAATAAAAAACATATGGAGGTTCTTCCTTTTAGCTCTATAAATCTCCATTATTCTCCCCGGCAAGTGGATGGCTTCAATAGTTGAGTGACCTGGCATGAATCCGAATGATTTTCTTTTACTTTAGAAACTTGCTTCACCCTTCTTCCAATCACACGTTCCCAAATTTTCGTAGTGTGACTCATCAGCTTGATGCCTCTGTAATTTGAACAATTTTGAATGTCTCCTTCGTCCTTATAAAGAGGCATCACGATGCTTCACCAGTATTCATGAATTTTCTTACATTTCCAAATAACATTAACTAAATTTGTAAGCCAACTTTTTTGCCTCACCAACCAAGTGTGCACCCCCACCTTTAGAGGTGCCTCTACCTTCTATATCAACCTGCAGTTCACAAGTAAGAACTGATCTGATACCGATGGTCTCTCCCTTGTCACCTTATATGCCCTAGAAACAGAGGAATCCTTCCCTTCGACTCCCAATAGTCAATCTCATTCCCCAATAACACCACATCCACCATCAGTTCCACCAATGATGGAAAGTTAGAAATCCACTCAACAGAGAGCGCTACAACAAACTTAAGTAACCAAACCCCCATCACAGCATCATGACATCATCATCTGCTCCACAAAAGCCGCCAATCTAGTAAAAATCTCAATAAATACCCCCTTTTCCAAACAAGTCATCCCGTCAAAACAGATGCTGAAATCTTATCACCTCACCAAGAGTGACATAATAGCAGGCAATCGGTTCACCCACCCCTCCAAAATGCACCCGACTCCATCCTCCAGGATAAGGCACATCCCATACCATGCCTCTAGGATCTCACCACAAAGCTCGCATCTTTCACCGTCAATTTGACTAGCGAGAGCATAATAGAACTTTCGCAAATTCCAAACGCTTAGGCTCCCCTTCATCTAAAACCTATAAACTGCATCCCTCTTGACCCAAATAAGTTTGCTGGACCCCTTTCTCAGCTACCTTACAAAGAAACCTTCTATGGATCCATTCAATCCATTTCTCCACCGTTGCCGGCATTTAAACTTGTGTGAATCGATTATTCATTTCCTTGTTATTTCCAAGAAGAAGTTTTACTGTCTTGGTCACATATTTTCCAAGTATATATCGCATTCTGGTCTACACCATCTGATAAAATTCATGTATAACATTTTCCAGTGTTCTTCGGTCAAAAATCCGAACCAAAAGTCCGAACATCATAAAAATCCAGGGCTAGTGTCGTTCCCATCCACACAAATGCTGATATTATGATGATGTCAACACCAGTCTGACTAGTCTGTACGCTAGTTTGACTTTTTTATACCTAAATCAAGCTTACCATGTTTAATGTCCAATTCAATTTCTAAGCAAATATCTGTTTTTTTCTCATGATCAAATATGTCCATAAAATCAAAAGCAAAAATAGCCGGAAACCAAGAATTTAGGCAGTGTCGCCCAGAACCAGAAAGTGTTAGAAACTCAAAATAACACAAATGTCACAACCAGATGCATCATAACTAAAGATGCATCATAACTAAATCAAGTATCCCACCCAATAGCCTTAAGAGATAAACCATAATATGCAACACCAAAAATAAACACAAAATGCAAAAGTGGAAGTTATTCGCTTAGACAAAACTGTACCTCATCCATAATGAGCATTGAGCAATTTTTCAGAACGCAAATACCCTTTTTCGTGAGATCAAGTATTCGACCAGGTGTCCCAACTAGTAAATGAACAGGCTGATATAGTCGCATTATATCATCCTTCAAGCTTGTACCTCCAGTGGTAACCATAACCTGAATTTTTAAATGCTTTCCTAGTTCCTTGCAAACTTGAGATGTCTGAAGAGCCAATTCACGGGTGGGGACCAGAATAACAACTGCACGTATTGAAATTAATGTCACAAGAAAACAACAGTTTATGAAGGCATAAAAGAATATTATCGTCCACAAGTAACTGTAAATGCTAAAATCCCCAGAAACAAGAGGTATGACACAGTTCACACTTCACATATTGACTGTTCGAGGCAGAAAAAAAAGCAAGGTTAAGATCCCAACAGCTTTTTTAATCCCTCAACTCTTGTATCCTAACAGGGCAATTAATACTAAAGATAGAGACAAAATTCAGAATTTAGGAAACGCTTGAAAATGTTTACATTTCATACATTAGTGAATAAGCCTATTCCAGACCAAAAAATGGTATACATAGCATTTGGCCAAGCACTATATCCATAGTGTTTACTGAAGCATGACCCACAGGCACGAGTAATTATATGTGAATTTAAAAAAATTGTCATTTGTATAAGTGCGTCTTAATTTTTTAATGGAAAAACGATATAAATCCAAAATGGTTCTCACCCTCAATATATATTAACAAGAACAAGCATACAAAAACCAATACAAAAGAACCATTTCATGATGTAGACCATTCTCAACGTAGAACTTCTCATTGCAAACGATAACCCATTACAAATCAACCAAATGGCACATACAAACAAAAGCGTTTCAGTTGTTCCCCAAAAGATATGAACCAAGCAAAGCTCCAGAAACTATCTAAAGTATATAAATCTTGCAACTCAATAAAAGCCTCCCCACAAACCCTCCTAGCCCCATCACAGGTAAAACACACATGTTCTATATCTTCTGGATTCTCGTTACATAACAGGTAAGCCGCATCTGTATCATGGGAGAACTTTGTCATGTAAGTTAAGATGCCTATGTCTTGGTAGCCAAAAAAATACTTTAATCTCAGAGGTGCTTTAGAGCTCCAAACCAACCTGCAATCACATTGCATGCCAAACGTGATCCGAAAACAATAGGAATAGACAAGAGCCTTTATGCCTTCTTGACCAAAAAATCACCATCCTTGAGGCACAACTTGTCACAGCTGGATAAAGGACCTTCAAGAAAGCCAAGCACCTTGGTCGTCTTCAAGAGATCATGCAAATTTTACTCAGAGAAACCTAACAAAATGTGAGGCACCAAGCCCCATAAGTCTAAGCCCAAGGTTTGAAAAAACGAAAGATGGAACAATGTGTTTTCCATGGAATCAAAGCGAGGCGTAGCCTTGAGGCGTAAGCCTCGGCTAATAAAGAAAATTATGCAGAAAAATCAGAATTACATATATGGCAATGAAATTATATGTTATCTAGTATATATGATGATAGAGATAAGGACACAGAAAGGAAAGATGTAACACTATATCCCTTTCTACAAATTTTTTACCCAATTTAAGAAGGATTCATTTGGCTATAAAATTTTTGTGGTGTGGGGGCTCAGGGTCAATGACCCAAAAGAAAAAATAGATGAGTATGGAATGCAATCACAAGGCTTGTACTTGTTTTTTTCGTCAAGCTTCCTTTAAGATTGTGTTTGCAACCATAAACCCTAGGGGCCTCAGGGTTTACTAGTAATTTTAAATTAAAAAAACTATTTTAACGATTTCATTACTATCATAATCATCCTTGCAAAATGCTTCCGTGCCACCATTTCCCAATCATGCAATGCCAATCTTGTCCTGTAATGAGATTTAATCCCTTAAGCATAAGGTCGACAACCGCTGCTCAAGTTCAAGCAGCCATACATTGTGAATCCTTAAACCACATCATTGTAGCACTGACCAAAGATTCCAAAAGAAATAATATGCTTACTAGGTTTTAATCAACCAAAAAGAAGCTCCATTATGTATGCATCTTCTTCATATCGTCATGCTAGAGTAAATCCTCCAATAGCAAATGAGAATTATAAGCATGTCAACATGTCAAAAGGATGCAGAAACCATTATTAAATGGCATAAATATCAACCTCCAAGAGACACCAATCAAATATCTTAAATTCCCATAATACCACTGCAAGCTTCACCATCAAGCATCAAATTTTAATGTGGCATACTGCTATATTGGTCCCTATACACGTAGGCGAAAAAATCAATGTCGATGAATTTTAGGTTCCTCGTAACTTCGGATGGTTGCTACAAAATATTTGCAACTTTTTTTATGACAATCAATATGTTTTTTTTGAAAGAAAAAAAGGCTACCGACATATAGGTGTGAGCCCAAAAACTTCACCATTAATCACCAAAAAAATTTACATGATAACAAATCGCCAACACTAAACACAACAACAATCAATACGATAATGCATGAAGTTTCAACTTTATGATAACCCCAGATTTCCTTTTCCTAAAATAGATATCAAGACCATGTTCCTTTTTTCGAGATAAAGAGAGGGCAGGCACGAGACAGATGCCCACCCTATATATTAAAATATAAACATGACCAAGATTACAAGATACAGAATCCAAGACTCGGTGAGATTCTTGAAATAATGGGCCACATTCTCTTAATATAATCTCTCACCACAACAGATGATTCCAGTGTACCCCACCTAGATGGCCCACAACAGGGCAATAGGCTTCCGTTGCTCCAGAGTAGGCTTAGATTGACCCTAAGAAAGTGAATTCCAAAAAACCTCCATCAATGGCATGCCAATCCACTAGAAATCTGCTGCCCTCCAGTGGAAAAGGCGCTCCAATTCTTATGGGATAAACTCGCACGATGGGCACTCAGTGCACCCCATTATATCATAGGGTTTCAACCATGCTAGATAGACCTTTGTCATCAAACATCCACATTTCTAATGCAAAAAAATTTACTCGCAGAGGTGACTTCTGGAGACAATCAAAAGCAATCATGGCAGATCACCAAGATACAAAATTGATGCAGAGGTGCCTTCTGGAGACTAAATCAAAAGCAATCATGACAGATCACCAAGATCCAAAATAGATGACCCGGCAAGATCGTATACACCTTCCACACTGGAAAGCTACCATCCTGCCAAATTCAATTGATCCTTGACCAATGAGGGACTGCCCACCGAACCAAGATCCTGCATCATCAATAAGAATTTTCCCAAACTTTCTTCTGAGAAAGATGAGAGAAAGGTAAAAGGTCATGTCCTACTATGGCAAGACTCAGAAACAAGCAAATTACGATCTATAGATAAAGTAAAGAGCCGTAATATGGCATGCACAAGGAACCAGTACCATACCAATCCTTTGTCAAGGATTTGAAAGAGTATTTATCCCTATGAATAAGCTTCATCTTCATTAAAATCTCCGGAATGACAAGGTAGGGGTGCAGCTAATCATGGTAGGAGGCAAGATTTGTGTATGATTCCATAGATGCATCTGACAAGCCTACAGAGAAGATTATTCCCGCTACCCCTCAACCTAGTGACCCACTTTTGCTAGAAGGATCTTATTTATCTCCACGAATCTCATAATCCATAGCCCACCATTATCTTTGGGAAGTGTCATGGAGTCTCGATCCACAAGCGGGATCAAAACCACCCAAGTTGCTCCGGAAAAACCACCTAAAAAACTCAACACCAAGGAAAATCCTAGAAGAGAAGAGAAAATGGGATAGTAGAAAAGATGGACCACAGAAGCACCAACCATTCACTAAATGAAATACAAGATTCCTTCCAAGTCAGTAATTGTGCTCAATCGTCTCTATAAGTGGTAGACAGTCAACCTTCACAAGATGGCCACACATCAAAGGAAAGACCAAGGTAGGATAAAGGCAATACCCTCACAAGGCGTGTAAAGAAGACACCAAAGTAAACAATCTCAACCTCCGAAAGACCAAAGTGGACATCATGTATTGCACCCTATTTACAGTAAACCCAAACAACTCCCAAAATAGATCCGTCAGTAATATCGGCATCGGCTACATGTCGATACGATATATCAACAATATATCAATATATCGATGCCATATCGCCCAAATCAGCCCGATTTCGTGAAGGAAATGGTCTTGGAAGGGTAAATATTGGCCTAGATATATCGCTCACATGTCGATACTGAAGTATCGTCGATATATCGCGATATGGCTTACCATGGATCCAATACAACATGTCTCCACTAGGCCACGCTCAACGAAAAAGATAGTGTCATCTGCGCAATGGAGTATGGGCACCGAGATGCCATTAAGTAAATAACCGCAACTGATGCTTTTCTGAAAGGCCTGGCCAGCAATAATCGCCAAAGCATCGGCCACAATGACACGAAGAATAGGAATGAGTCAAGATTTAGACTCGACCCCGTTGGAGGCTAAACGAAGCATCCTTCTAATTTACCATTCAATAAAGACAGTGTATGAAGTTATAGTAGCATGTCACTTCTTCCAAGTAATACATAAATCCGGAAAACCACACATAATTAGTGAGGATCAGATGAAACATCAATTAACATATCATATGCTTTGGAAAAATCCACCTTCTAAACATTCCTATCACCTAATGCCTCTTGCAATTGGAACAAATTTTAAATCATTTACCTGCCTTACACGAGCCAAGAGAGATGATGTCGTGCTAAAGTGAATCGTTCATCTAAAGCATCTTGCAAGCATAGTAGCTATCACAAAGTTAAAATCATTTACCTACCTAAAACAAGGCACATTTGAATCAAAGAGATGATGTCATGCAAAGCTAGATGCAGCATGAGCTGCTTAAAGCGGAGGTTGCCTTGAGAAAATCCCACCATATGCATTAAAAGCTCATCCCTCTGAAGATCCCACAATTCACAAAAAAAGGAGAACCTCTAGGACCATATGAGCCATCAATGTACAAATCAAACACCAGCACACGAACTTCGTTACAAAATGCTAAGAGATCCATCAACATGCTCGTCTTGCAATCTAGATGCCCCAGTACATAGCCATCTCTAGCCATGAGGGTAAACCTTCCTTCTCAAGTTATGTAAATGCTCCACGAGAACACATCCAATCTTAGTCTCCCCTTCCAGGCTTCCACACTAGAGCCATCCACCATCAATGAATGAATCAGGCACTTCCAAGTTCTAATAAGATATATCTCACCATTCTAAATCACATTTCTTGTCCTTGTCCAAAACCACCTTCAAAAGCATAGACCTTTCCCTTCTCGCTTTTCGCTAACCCCTGCAGGAGTAAGATCCATCTGGAGCATCGAAGTGCCTCGCCCTCAACGCACCACTGCCAATTGATCTCATCCGCTTGCTTCGTCGCCTCGGAGCCCACGCTCCTCCTCCACCGCTCCCGCGATGTCGGCCGAGGCATCGCAGATTCGCCAACCCTCTACTGCCCTCGCCTCCGCCTCGACGTGCTCAGTCGTAGACCATCGCCACCACATTCTGTCGCCTTCATCTTGAAGTACAGTAGACGTAGGATCGGGCTTTCATCCCTTGATCCGACGACCACTAGCAGGCTACGACAACCCCTCGAGCCTCGACCCCAGCCTCGAGGCTCGAGTCGACTGAAGCATTCGCAAGATACCACGTATGCTCGATGTCACGAGCCTCAGCGTTGGACCCCACTCCGCCCCCATCACATGTCTCGTGTGTGCTGCTGAGGGCAAATTGCGCTACATGCCCTCTGACTTCCAGAGATTGCAACAACGCCCCCGCCGCCCAAGCCATGTGCCACGCATGTGGTCACCCTGGGTCAGTTGCATCTACACCTTGCCGGTTTTTTTATTATAGATAAGTCGCCCCCATGGACTCTTTTGATAGAAAACCTTTATTTTCATTGCACATTAATCCAGGTTACTTCATTACATCATATCGTGTGCATCTGAACTCCGTTTTTAGCATATAATATGTCATTTTAAAGCTTGTTTTGTACTCTACCATTCTGGATATGCTATGAACACATTGGATCCCGATTTACATTGATTATCATTTGAAGATTCCTTTGATCTATGCAGGCAAAATTTAACTTATTTATGCTATTACATTGTGAAGATTGATATTTAATTCGCAGGGACTTATTCCAGAATAAAACAGTTGAATCCCTTGGATTAATTGAGAATTTCTTGGGGGGAATAATTTACAGGGATTTTAAGCAAATATATCTCAGGGACCTTGAGACTGTTAAATCATTAATGTCTATCATGTATTCGGCATGCTAGAATCAATGATTGCACTTGATAATTATCTCTGGAGTTTAATCCTTTGATTTGTGAAATCTCTTTTGAGGATTGACTGCCTATATTATTATTTGAGGATTAATTATATTCACAGATCCTAAGCTTATTGATCCCCTCGGTTTATTTTATTAGCATTGCAGTTCTTTCATGGTATTTTTATTTTATTTCCTGACACAGAAATTAAAATAGCATTTATTTAATTATTGAAATCAATTTGGACAGCGCAACTAAAAATCATCGTTTTCTGTGTTCGACCTTGGTACACTTACCAAGTAAAAATTCTCCACAATATTCAAGAATTGTGGTTTTTGACGAATCTCTTTTCATCTTCTATACTACAATTAACGATTATTAAAGAGGTGGAATTCGCGTTCATCAACCCCCCAACAAAATGTTCTTCATGGGATCTCCAAGACCCTGTGTAATCCAAGAATTGACCCTCATATGACATCAATTGTTTCCCCTTGAGTGCTTATCACCCGAATTTCATGTTGCATTATTACATGAAACTGTGCGACTTCCATAAGCAAATCAGCAACCAAATTGATACCCAACGTGGTCAGTGACTATGTCAAAACAATCCCAAACTATCTTACGTAAGTTTCACTACCATCCCAATCGACTAAAACAAGAGCCTCATTACTCGTGTCAACGGAACTAGCCAAGCTGCTATCCCTAAAAGACCCCTCGGCAATCGTCTCCTCTAGAAATTTCCCCTCAACCCTTCTATGTTCGCAGAAGAACACTTTGATTCCCTTATTAATCCCGAAGCCAACATAGGCCATGAATGTGTGCATCACCAATTAGCTAAATCATGCCATTTTTCTTCAACATTGGTTCAAATTTGACCCAATGGAACTAGCTCACTTCCAAGTCTAAAACACATGAGCTACCGTGTAGTGCTCGAACCCCCAATATCATTCATGACAAAAGGGTTAACCTTCGGCCCATATTTTGACATCCAACAGTTTGATGGCTAGTCAATAAGAATATCCACGGTTTTTTAAGCGTGATGGCTTCTCCTATGGAATAGAAGAAACTTTGAATTGCCAAAAGCCACTAGATCGAACCCGTCTTGGATCCAGGTTTGGATCTATATAGTTAAACAAAAAGGTCCCAAAACGAAATTTTGAATAATGCAATACTTCAGTCTTAAAGGGAAATGAAACATCCTCATTCAACGATGAGCACTAGAATCCCACATTCAATTTCGAGGAAATCACTAATGGTCACGATTTTAGGACGTCCACCGATAAAGACCAAGCATCCATGGAACCACCATTGTGCCACCCCCAGCCATCACTTCTTTTGTGATCAACGACTCCTCCCCACTCGTACCAACGTCGCCTCTACTACATGACATCAAGCCCAGATGCATGTCCACCACCTTGAGGGGGTATGATGAATGACCCACCTTGATAAATATCTCCCCACAAAGAGGAGGTTATCAAACCGCCACTCCCACCACCATATCTGGTATCATACTTGAAGTCAAGCTGTTGGAGATCACATCTTCCACTTCTCCAAATGCATCCAAAGTTGATTAAATTGATGTATGATCTCTTCATCGAAAAGGCAAATCATCTTCTACCTGGAAAGATTCAAACCCATCGAAAAAAATGATCCATCAGCAAATCATGAACGATGCCATGAAAAAATGCCTAAAGCCACCAATGTACAAATTGTTTGCATTGAGATTCACAAGATCATCAGTAGACAAACCATGAGCCATAATCAAAGATTACTCAATTACCACCTCCACTGAAAATCTGACTAATGACTAATCTAATACACTATCTTGTTAACTCCAAAATATAAGCACCCAAAAGCACTATATAAACACAACGAGGTGAAGTCGTATCAGTCACCTCTAATTTATCAACTACGGTTTCCTCTCCCACATCTGTCTAACTTTGAAAGATCTCCTCTGGCATCTTCATAGTCGTAGGAATCATGGGAACATTATTGAAAGTCTGTGTATGGAAACCTTGTGTACATTTCAATGACGATGTCTGCTGCACCCCAACAAAAGCGCTTGATTTCTTGATAGAAAAACTGAAGGTTGTAAAAGTGGTAGTCGCTACTCCGTCGGTTGGGTTACTAAGGATTAATCGGCAGTCAGCTTAGTAGATGGATTTAATATGACTTTAGACAATTTTATAAATATTTTGTTTATTTATTATAAATATAAAAATTATTTATATATATATTCTTATATTACATGAATTTCTACATTTCGTGTCCTATCATAATGGAATAAAAGAAACAATTGCATTGCAACCAAACATTAAACCATTTAGATTAAATTTGATTTATAGTAGAAAAACAAAACAGAGCCATGTCGTAGAAAACAACCAAAAAATCGGCCTAGTCAGCTTACTAATCGGGATGACTAGTCGATTGGGTGACTAGTAATCAATTACTCCTAGTCAAGTCGACCACCCCTCACCATTGGCTTCATTGAACGGACCGACTAAAAGGCCTAGTCGACCATTTTTTGCAAGCTTGGAAAAACTTCATAGTTTTAAGAATCGATGTCGTTTCGCCAAGTTTGAAAAAGGGCATGTAGTGAGCACGTTGCCAACAAGTTGATGAATTCTCAGAATCGTGTGAAAGCTTATTATAATCAATTAATTCAAAATAATAGAGTTCCTATTAATTCCTAAATGTATATATGATGCCATTCTTCTTGCATCTTACATCTAGGCGTTTAAGGCAAGTCGGCATATAAATCATATGCACTTGTTGCATCAACAATTGTTATATTAACCAATTATATATTATTTATACATTAAAAATGCATCATTTAACAAGGAACGAGTACTGATAAAAGTAGAAAGTTAAATAATGAAAGTAAGAATAAACATATTGTTCATCTAAAAGAAAAAACCTAACATTGATCTAAAAATTAAAGACCAAATAAAGAAAAAGAAAGTAAAAAACAATTATGACAGTAAAATCCCCTATTTAAAAAGTTGCAGCAATTAATCTTGAAGTAGGAGAAACATATTTTCAGGAGAATGTCTCGCGAGGAAAGTCCCCATCCAGTCATGTCTCAAGTTCAGCGGGGAAACCTAGAAGGAACACCGCTATCTATGAGAAGGTTGAAAATCTCAAGGATGGGAAAGAGAGTTACGACTCATTAACTCTTTTAGACACAACAATATACTCTCCCCACTTTTCACAATTCTTTCCCTTTATGTAAAGACTCAAAGCAAAGAATGAATAAAGGGGATGGTCCGACTTCGACCAAAGAGCCTCTAACACGCTTATAGCCTCCTAACTCTACCTCGCTTCTCGAATCTACAAATATGGTGATATGGCAGCCTTCTGAGATCTCTCGCTATTTTTTATCCTCATGGATTCTCTTCTTTTTCTGATGTCATTATCATTTCCCACGTAAATAATCCCTCACCCCAACTCATTGCTAGCTTAACTAAAGCTTTCTAGTCTCATCCCTCGTCTACACTCGGCTTTTGAGACTAGAAATTCGCTTAAACGCTCACCACCGCTAGGATAGGGTTGGTTAGCTCACATACTAAGATAGTTCTCAGTTTAGGTTACCTTACCTATTCGCTCCTTTCTCACCTCATGTCCACTTAAATCCACGAACATCAAAAAATAAGTGACATCCACACCAACATTTTGAAGATACTCTGCATCAAAAAAAGGTGCAAAGAACATACTCGGGCCCTCCAACATTGTCCCAGCAGCAGAAACCGCTCCTATGGCCTCAAATTTCAGCTAAAATCGATCGAATTTTTGTCGAATATCGAAATCCAGTCAAAATCGAAATTCGACTGAAATGGCTGGAATGACCGAAATATGGAGGCCTTGGTACAAAAAATGACCGAAATTCCATTTCGGACAATCACCGAAATGATGACCGAAACCGACATTTAGGGCCTTGCCGCTCACAAACCTACACGAGGGCCACAAGGTGTAAAAGGTGGAAGTTTCGGACCACCAGACAGAGGGCAACAGTCCAAGCGGGCCTCGAGTACCATGAGGAGAGTAGTAGCCACCACGCGCAGGGTGAGAACCTCCAGACGGAGGATGCGGGCATGCATGCAAAAGATAACAATCACTCGGCGGAGGACTAGAGCCCCCAGGGAAAGGCAGCAGCAGTCCGGAGTTGCTAGAGGTAAGACGAGACCCCAGAGTTCGGAAGGAAGCATGAGCTCCGCACGACAGTCCAACATGTCGAGAGGACTCAGTGTCAGCTCGGCCTCCAGAAACCCCCATCGATGCAACAGAAAGACCAAGAGCAGACCACCAATGCCCAGCGATGCGAGGGGGGGCCTCATTGTCACTCGCTCGCCTCTCTCCTGCCAACCACCAAGGTTTCGAGAAAGCCTAGATCAGCCACTTTCACCCTCTCCCTCCCGAACGGTGAGGTCCATATGGGGTTTCTGTCTCCATGCCACAAATGTTTACATAGTAGATATCCTTTGGTCGATGGGGCTACCATGGAATGGTGGTGTTTTTTGGGGGAAAGAATGTATATGAAGAATGTTAAAGAACATGCAAGGAACATCCAGGATTTCCGGTCAATGTAACTTTTTGAGTTTGTAAATATATAGAAAAATTTTTGATGGGTCTCTCCTCGATATTGTTACAGTGTGTATCATTCATATGTAAGTGTCTCCTCGGCCTCTTTGTCGGTGATGCTTAATGGTCGCTTGGCGGGGGGTTTTTTTCAGCCTCGCCGGGGTATTCGACAGGGTTGTCCCCTTGCCCCTTTGCTCTTCGTCTTGGCTGCGGACGTGCTTTCCACAATGATTCACAACGTGGTTGCGGCTGGCCTGTCTCGTGGTTGCGTTGTTGGCCACTTCTCTGTGCCGATTATTCAGTTCGCAGATGATACCATTTGTTTCATTGAGGGCGACGAGTCGAATTTTGCGGGAATGGCGACCACTTTGGAACTCTTCAACGAGGCTTCAGGGCTTCTCATTAATTATAACAAGTCATCTATGGTCCCCTTTTCTCTTCCCAATACGGAGGTGGAAGCCTGTTCGAGGATTTTACGTTGTCAGGTGGGTGCTCTTCCTCTGGATTATCTTGGCCTTCCGTTGTCGATTGGCAGGGCGCGCATAAGGGATTGGCAGCCGTTGATGGATCGCGTGGCTGCCCGTTTGGCTGGCTGGCGTGCTGCTATCCTCTCTCGGGGCGGTCGCCTGGTTCTTCTCAAATCGGTCCTTGCTTCGTTGCCTATCTATTTTCTTTCTGTGAAGGGGATGCCTAAGGGGATTCGTCGGCGGTTGGATTCTTGCTTGAGGAACTTTCTTTGGGGCAAGAAGGGCTCTGTGCGTAGCGGCGTTCCTTTGGTTGCTTGGGACGATGTGACTCGGCCGAAGAAGGAGGGGGGGTTGGCGGTGAGGCGATTGGCTATCGTGAACGAAGCTTTTCTTCTTAAATGGGTCTATCGGCTGTGCGGGCCGGGGGAAAATATGATGCTTAACTTCCTAAGAATGGTTATTGGGCTCGACCGGAGTCTGGATCTGGCTATGGACGCCCGCTCTTGGGCATCTTCCTCTCAATTCTCCCGTGATATTAGTAAGGCTCTGATCCGCAACCGTGCCCTTTTTGTCATCAAGCTGGGCGATGGATCCCTCACTCGTTTTTGGGGGGATGATTGGACCGGTCGTGGGCCTCTTAAGGATGCCTTTCCTCGGCTATTTGCTCTAGTGGACGACCCTGATGTCAGGGTGGCTTCTTACTGGGATGGGTCTGCTTGGGGGCCGAGATTCGTGGCCAACCTGTCTGACCTTCGCTATTTGGAGTTTGTGGCTCTTCTGGAGATCCTTGCGGTCTCTCCCTCGCCCTTGGTGGGGCGAGATCATCTCTGCTGGAAGAATGGCTCCTTCTCTGTTCGTGACGCTTACAGGGCCCTTCTTCCGCCCATGGATGTGGTCGATGTCTCGTTGCTCCGGGACTGTCAATTCTTTTGGGGCCTCCGGCTCCCTGAGCGGATTGGCATCTTCTTATGGCTCTTTCGTCGCGGGCGGCTCCTTTGTCGTAGCAGGTGTGCCGCTCTCTTTCCCTCGGTTTCGCCTATATGTGGTTTGTGCAATCTGGACGTTGAGACTATTGACCACCTCTTCTTCCGCTGTGATAAGACGCGGGACATATGGGCGGATCAGACTTGGTTGGTCGTTTCGGACGTCGCTTCCTTTTGCGACTGTTTGGTTCGTGCTCGGGCAAGGAGTAAAAACGACATCTTATCTTCTATTGCTCGGCTGTGGTGCATATGGACTGCTAGGAATGAGGCTCTGTTTGCTGGTCAGCGATTCTACTTGGAAAATGTCCTCATAACTGCTTCCCGCATGGTCTGTGATTGGTCTGTTACCTAGCTCTTTTCATGGTGCCATTGGGGTATCGATTTGTGTTTCTTTCTGTTCTTGGCTGTACTCTTCTGTCCCCCCTCCTCCCTGCGTTTCTCTTACTGTAAGTCTTTCTCTTCTTTTCTTTGTTTTCTATTAATAAATGTGGGGTGAGCACCATGGAGTGCGTCCCCCGCTTTTTTGAGTTTCAAAAAAAAAAAGATGGGTAAATGGATCCTTCCAAGATCCATTTACCTCATCCAGAGTTTAGTCCCACGTCTACCAGTGATGGGATTTGAAGGGTCTGTGGAGGCCGTATAAGAAGCCGTAGACCCCTTGTATCTCATGAGAAAGTGAAATGCATGCATCCGCCCTTTGAGCCGTTCTCCCATGGTTTCATCCCGCTCCTTAGGAAGTAGGGTTCCACATAAAAATCTCTGAATTCATGTTTTATTTTTCAGTAGTTTATGGTCTGTTTATCATTTCGCTTCCGCGTTCCTATTATCTAGCAGGGTATCAGAACGGATTCGTTTCTTGTGGATGTATTTTATTTTCTTTGTTTTGATTCAAGATTCAATTATTAAGAAGTTCCCTCCTAGCTTATTCCTAAAGAGTATTCATGTTCATCTATTGTTCAATCAAGTTCCTGTTCTAGGTTCAGATGAAACCCTATAAATTATTATGCGATCATCTCAACGGTTGCGGTAACTCCAAGATTCAGTTCTGGATTTCTTCAAGTTTTTGCATAGAGGATTTCTTCTTCTCCAGCAAACGACGGCTAGTATTCCTTCCTTGGAACCTGAAATTCATGTAGCCCTAGCCATCTCTGTCGTTGGCCTTCCCCTCAAGGCGAAGCCCTCCCTTAAACATCCTCCAACAGCAAGCTTGCCTCCAAGCGGAGGCCCTCCTGGCACCGCCTATCCCCAGATCAACCGATGGCAGTAGTGTTATCTCCGGATTCAGTCCTTTCGCAACCATTCAAAGGGTTTGGCCCGTCTCATACTCAGAGGGAAAAGCCTTGTTCCAGCACCATCGCCTAAGATTATTAAAACAATACTTCTCGGATATGCATCATGGTTTGCGAAAAGTCACTCCCGAACTGCCAAGGATTCTTTGGTGGTGAGATGAAGCAACCCCTATTGGCGAAGGAGATGCTGCCTCCAGAGCAAGCAGTGGTACCCTCCAGTCGAGCTCCAGGCGGGGGGCGGAACATCTCCCTGGTGGGCTTTCGTCACTCAGGCAGCAGCGAGCTTCGCACGGGAGGCGGTTGTCCCCAACAGACACCTCCTCACGTCATAGGTCCAGGCGGCGGAGGCACGAGCTGGAGTGTCTCCTCCCCAAAGAAACTTTTCCGGGCGGCGCACGTCAAGGGTGAGGAGACCCCATCGAAGAGTTGCGATTCGAAGAGGGTTCCCACGATGGGAACCCTAAATTAAACCTCATGTGGGTTTTTGCTGGTAAGGGCCCAAGGCTGATTTTTAAAAAAATAAAAATGAGGGGTCCAAGGGGGCTGAGTTTCACAAAACCAAGTGGACCTTTTCAACCAAGATTTTTTCGTATAAAAAAATGAAAAAAAAAAAGAACAAAAGAAGGCGTGTACAAAAAAAGGCGTACGCTATATAAAAAATTGCAAAACAGGTAAAGAAAAGTCATAAAAAATGAATGGCATATTGAAAAAAAAAGAAGAGGTGATGATTATTTAAAAAAAGGAATGAAATAGGCAGAAAAAAATTTGATTGAGTAAAGCCGAGAAAAGAATGTTACGACTTATTTTATTTTGTTTTCTCCATTTTCTTGTCTTCTCCCAACATGGTCGACTTCATTATTTTCCAACTAGACTGGGAGAAACGGGGAGTATTGCGTAGAGTCATAGGCCAGACTGCCAGATTCCACATTACATTATAGATTCAGATTCTACAGTTCACATGCATGGCCAGCCAGAATTCAGACTCTGCAGATTTTCAGATAAAGATTTTCTATACACAGTTTCAAACTCGATGTTCAGATTCAGAGTACACAGTGATGCGCAATTTCAGACTCGACGTCAGATTGGTTACGAGCCTTCAGTTTCAAACATGCACATGTATGCAGTCTTTTCAGATGTGCACATGTATGCCATCATTGTTTGTGTCCCCATCTTTTGTGTTTCGGCCAGGATTTTCATGTGATACATAAGGACTCCATAGTAGAGATCACATTCCATATGCCATGTGGGCTAGGATTTTCATGTGGTTTCAGAGTATAACATCCGGATCTGAATGAACTGAAGCTCCTGTCAAGAAGAGGCTACTGCATGCAAGTTTGGATCTCCAAAGTGGAGATAAAGGTACAAATCTCTCTTCTCTTTACTCTCATTAAAGTCAATAATGGAGTCTCTAATTCATTTCTTTTCTTTTGATGTTGTTGTCCAGCAGGTATTTTAGCTATTGTTGCATGTTAAATGAAGCCACAAATACCCTCCAAACTTAGATGAACAAAGGTACAATCTATCCCCCTCCTCTTGTTTCCTTCCATGCATCATTCAACCCCTTAAATTGCCTCTGAAATTAGATGAGAATGAAAAGTTTCATAAGGAACTCATCAAAACTTTACAACCATTATATATGCTCTTGATTTCTTAAAAAAATTTTGAGGATAAAAATTTGAGTTTAGCATGCAAATTAACCTAGACCATTAATTAGTCACAGTTTTTAGCATAGAAAAATGGAAATTTGGGGGAAAATGACATACATTTTTGTACTAAAACACTCCACTGATTATACACTAATTTCATGATGAAAAATGTGAAAAATTAAGGGGAGTAAATCTTAGCTTAACTTTGATATCAATACAAAGCACACAGACACAAAAATAAAAAATGAGAACATTTTTTTAGTACAAGGTATGTTCATGATTCACTTGTCAATAATACAAATAGACTGAAATACATGTGCAGAAAGAAGCATTTTCTTATGGAATCCTGAGAAGGATGAAGTAATTCATAAATATAGAATCAAATATAAGTAACTGAGCCTCCATAATTCCTTTAAAAAAACTCAACCTTAAAACTGGATGGCTTACATTTATTATTGAAAGCAATGACTCCCTATTAATCAACTATCTGTTCTTTATATCAAGGACATATTCAATTACTATTTTCAATGATAAAGAGAGCCCTAAAGTCGATAATAAGATACTTTGATGTACTTGTGGCTAAAGATGCATTATTTTTTAATGGAATCCGAATAAGGATGATGTCAATGCTTATAAACTGAACAGAATTCGTATCAAAATAATGTCATGTCCCCCAACAGATGAGCAGTAGACAACAGCTCGAGATTGTGACCTGTTCTAAACATAACAAGCATTAGATCACACCAACAAAGATTTCCAACTGCTAACATGGAGCTTCATAAAGTGGTTGTTATGAACTTGCTCGAAGAGATGATCATGTGCCATTAACCTCCATATGTTTGGTCCATTTGTGGAAAACAATATTGTATCTATGAATAATCCGTACCGCCTTAGAGTCATAGTGTGAGGTCTTACCTAGACTAAGACCACAGACAATACACTAAACTTGAGAAACTCAACAAGAAAAGAATCAAAACACCAAACTCATCATATACACTTACTATGATCCACCCACATGATTCATAAACATCGGAAAGAGATCTGGATCACCTTGATCATTATAATCATTTAATAAAGACAACGACTAGATAAAAGACTCGTCATCCATATTATTAAGATCCATCAAACGTGAACTATAATAAAACAAGTGATAGCTTAATTACGGATCATATAACCTATATATAAAAGTGTTAAAGATGGGTAATAGAGGTAGCATGAGTAAATCTGGAGATTCATATACCAAGAAACTTGAAAACCTATTTCAATGCAAGTAGCTCTAAATTTAATTGTCAAAACCAATTTACTTGCTTTCTTTTGAAGCCACTAGATTTCCTATTATTTTTAATTAATTAGATGTGCTCAACGTTTCGTTGATATTCTTTTCTCCTATTGCATGGATTGTAGGCAAAACACCTGCATCTTGGTATTGGGAGAAATGAATCTCAGCTTTCGTAGTTACTATTGTCAGGTACGCATGTTATAGTTTTGTTCAGGATATTATAAATGTTTTTCTTTCTCTTCTGCTACAATTTGGGAAGCATGTACATTATACAATTCCGTTTGTTACATGTTAAATGTTATGGAAATTTATGCAATACAATTGGCGACACATTATAGTTCTGTGGCTTGTTAGTTAAATGTGATTGTCATTCGAAACTAAACGCGAAAAATTTTCCCCGAATTTCAATAACCTAATGCAATCTCTAGCGACATGATACTACGAGTGTTACGCAAACGGGTATCCCGAAGCTGCGGGAGCGGGCCTCACACATATGGACTCCAGAGTAGAGATCCCATTCTCTGAACCAGATGGGAGAGACCCAGTTCTCTGAGAAGGAGACTTTCAGACTCCATTCACCAATGTTCGTGAACTCCAGTACGAAATCCTTCCGAGGTTCCTATGAGAGAGAACCAACTTTGAGGTCCCTATGAGAGAGACTCGTCTCCAAAGATCTATGTATGGATAATTAGCAGCATTCTTTATTCGACCTTTTCAGATATGGAGCAGTTGTCCACAAATTGTGGCAGGCCAGAGTTCTCCGTGTAAAGACTCATTTTCAGTTGCAGTGACTCTAACAAGTGCAGAACAGAGCACGTGCTCTCCGACGAGGAGATTCAATTTGACTCACACTCCAGCTCGTTCGTCCTCCTCACCTGCACGGCATGAAAAGAAATGTCCTAGACAACACAGTTGTGCGTGTTGAGTTGATATTGTCTATAGTGTCGTCTATTATGAGTTGAGATTTTTTTGTCCAATTTGAGCAATGCATGCTCCAGCTTGAGGGGGAGTGTTAGAGTATGTGTCATTCATATGTAAGATGGGTAAATGGATCCTTCTAAGATCCATTTACCCCATCCAGAGTTTAGTCCCACATCTATCAGTTGTGGGACTTGGAGATCTGTGGAGGCTATATAAGAAGCCCCAGACCCCTTGTATCTAGTGAGAAAGTGCAATGCATACATCAACACTTTGAGGTATTCTCACGTGATTTCGTCCAGTTCCATAGGGAGTAGGGTTCTACGTAAAAATCTCTGAGTTCATGTTTTATCTTTCTATAGTTATGCTTTGTTTATCATTTCGCTTCCGCATTCCTATTTTCTAACAGATAGCATGCCCCTTTTTCTTTTCAAAAAAAAGTTACAACAGTTCTTGACATTTCTAAGTTTTACTCATGACGATAATAATGACAATGCACCCTCATATCGCTCGTGTGGATTGATATTCCAAAGTATCTAAGAAGATGCCCACATAATTTCTCCCATATTGTGAAGTAACCGACATGCACATATCGTTAGATATGTCACCAGTATTTGGGAATGGGGGCATTCCATCATATGGTTGCGCCTTCCACAGCATAAGAAACTACATAAGAGGTCTCATAGACGTGCCATCTCAAGCATAAGACAACGATGTTGATGTCAGATGGTGACCCAATCACCCCACATCTTCCTCTTCTCTCACACAGGTTGCCACCTCTCGCAAAAGATTTCTCCATCTCTATTGGACACCATCACTCTCTCATCACTCCCTTTTCTTCATTATATTCCTCTCTCCATTCTCTCTTAATATGTAATATTCCTCTCCACTCTCTTCCAATCTCTCCTCACTTCACTTAAGTCTGCGAACATCATAAACTAAGTCACGCGTCTATACCAACATTTTGGAGATCCTCTGCATCAAAAAGAGGTGCAAAGAACATACTCGAGCCATCCAACACTGTCCCAACAGTAGAAACCACACACATACCTACATGAGGGACACAAGGCGTAAAAAATGGAAGCTTCGGACCACCAGGCAGAGGGCAACAGCCTCCAAGCGGGCCTCAAGTACCATGACGAGGGCAGCAGCCTTCAAGCGGAGGGTGAGAGCCTCTATCCAGAGGACGAAGCTTGCATGCAAAAGATACAATCACTCGACGGACTACGAGAGCCCCAGGCAGAGGCGGCGGCAGTCCAAAGTCACCAGAGGTAGGACGAGACCCCCGAGTTCGGAAGGAAGTATGAGCTCCGCATGACAGTTCAACATGCCAAGAGGACTCGACGTCGCCTCGACCCTCCCGGAAACCCCCATCAGCACAACGAAAAGGCCAAGAGCATACCATCGATGCCCAGTGATGTGAGGGGGGGCCTCACTCCCACTCCCTCGCCTCTCTCCCGCCAACCACCAAGGTTCCGAGAACCCCTAGATCGGCAGCTTTCACACTCTCCCTCCCGAAGGTGAGCTCCATATGGGGTTTCTGTCTCCATACCACAAATGTTTACATAGTAGTTATCCTTTGGTCGATGGGGCTATCATGGAATGGTGTTGTTGGTTTTTTGCTGGAAATAATGTATATGAAGAATGCTAAAGAACATGTCAGGAGCCTCCGGGATTTCCGATCTATGTAATTTTTTAAGTTTATAAATATACAGAAATTTTTGGGTAGGTATCTCCCCGGTATCGTGCCCTTTTTTCTTTTCAAAAAAAAAAGTTGCAACAGTTCTTGACATTTCTATGTCTTAGTCATGATGATAATACTGGTAATGCACCCTCATATCGATCGTGTGGATCGATATTGCAGAGTACCTAAGAAGATGCCCACATCATTTCTCCTATATTGCGAAGTAACTGACATGTCGCTAGATATGTCACTAGTATTTGGGAATGGGGCATTCCACCATATGGCATAAGCAACTACATAAGAGGTCACAATCACCATTTGGTGTGCCACCCCAAGCATAGGATGACGATGACTTGATGTCAGATCGTGACCCGATCACCCCCCATCTTCCTCTTCTCAAACACTGGTGGCCTCCTCTTGCTAGAGATTTCTCCCTCTCTCCATTGGACGCCTTCACTCTTTCATCAGCCCCTCTCCTTCATTCTATACCTCTCTCCATTCTCTCTTCTTCCTCTCCGCTCTATCCCAATCTCTCCTCACTTCCTCTTTCCTCTTTCCTTTGTTCTCTTCCTCTCTTCCAAAGACCGTGTTATTAACATGAAAAAAAGAATGCGGGCGACAATCCATAGCACTAAGTGAATGAAGAACATAGATATCAAAAAATGATAACTCCTGCGTCATTTGCATCCACTTCCATCCAGATTGGTGAACCCTCTTCCCCTGACCTGACAATGGAAGCTTCATCCTCACAATAGAGAGGATATTTCCCATTCCTTCTCAGGAAGGGCTAGCCACATCTTTCCCATCCATGTCAAGCCAATATAAGCCCAAACACCAATAGATAGCAATTTTATAAAACCCATATCACTACGCTATTGCAGGGAAATTCTAATATCGGGTACCATGAATGATGAAATATAATAGACATAAAATTGCCGCAACCAGAACATCACAAATACATAATGTCATTCTTGATGGTTAAGAGCCAATCCTAACTTAGAAAGATAGCCTACCGTTCGACTTCTTCTATTGTTCTTTCTCGAAGAAAGCAGTATAAAACCATAAACACAAACCATAATGGATATGCAAGGAAGGATTAAGCACAAAAATAATTACACGTTTCAAAAAAACACAAATATAGTTACCAAGACAAATGCCCCAGTGCCTCGCAAAAGGAACTTGAGAATGAACCCTATCTTCATTCAATAGACAGTGCCACAAGTCGGACAACAATGATTTGACATGGACATATAAATATTCAAATGGTGTGAGACTCGTGAAGCTGGAGTTTAAAAATCTTAATATCAAAAACTATGTTACAAAATGCACAATTACAGACATCAAAATAATATCCAATACAAATGAAAATTCATCACATCAACAAAGAGATTTAATCATTCAAGTCGGAAGAAAGCCAAACCACACTAAAGTGCCCAGCATATTAGATGGAGATCTGCAGAATTGTGGAGTAACTAAATTTCCAAAACAGGAGAGGATAATACTATTCAATACCCCAGAAGCAGACAACAACAGGAAACATAACAGATAAAAGTGGCTGGTATAATAGCAAAAGGAAGAAGACGATACCTTGAATATTATTGTTGTCCTGATCAATTTTCTCAAGAGCGGGAATGCAGAATGCAGCAGTCTTGCCAGTCCCATTTTTGGCTCTTGCAAGGATGTCACTCCCTGTTAAAGCAATCGGAATGCTTTCTTCTTGAATAGGAGAAGGTCTCTCAAAGCCCTTCTCATAAATACCCATCAGCAGTTCCCTTTTCAGAAAGTAATCTTCAAACTCATTACCTTTCGTAGCAGTCACATCCTATCATTGATGCAGAAGTTCTCAGAGATTGTTTTCCATATAAATAAATGGTCAAGAATCAATGGGATGCAAAACAGATAATCAGCAGCTCGAACTACATAAATCTGAATAACTGGTTTGCCTTCAAAAGCTTAACCTTCAATTTTGCTGGCATGGGAGAAAATGACTCTACTTACGGTTTGACTTGATCATGACTAAAAGTCTTTTCAAGAAAAAGAGAACACCGGGTTGCTGAACTTGGAGTCTATGCAACAACGCACATGAAAATTACTACACGGTTATACTGTCACACATAAATCTCTTCAAAGCAGAGCCAGCATATTTAAAATTAACTTTCTCAACAACGAAGTCTACTCCAAATTTCAAGTCCATCACATTTCCTTATATTCAATCTTTCCAAGTCAAAAAAAAACTACGAACTCCTGCCTGCAACAAAGTTTTGTATCTCACAAAGCATAAGCAAACACATTTTCTTCAATCTGAAGGGACTTCGCAGCACAGGTCTACTTCAAAAGATTATTTCAATCTTTCAGCACCTTTTAAATATTCCACTTTCTATGACTTAAGCTCGCCATCCTCTGCCACATGAAGCAGCTGTCACACCCCCAAATTCCGTGATCAAGAATGATCGTGCAGACACGGTAGCTGGATGCTCGAGAATGATCGATGGAGCTGGACTTCAGGTGGAGTCCGAAAATGCATGGATATCAGGGAGGTTATCCACGGGAGTCTGGAGGCTCCACCGTACGTTACAAAGGAGAAGCGTCACACAGGACACTGGCTCGGTAGCAGAGTGTCGTGAAGCTTGTAGCAGTGCGAGCACAGCGAGTACAGTCAGCAGTACAAGACATGACAGTGGATACACGTAGTCATACATACGCAAGCGCAGAAGGGCGATACGTAGTGAAGTAGTACGCATCGAGGAGCTATGCGGTATGGTCACAGAGGCGTACGCACGAAGGCGCAGGTTATCGGTATTGGTGCGTGGCGGTCCAAGGAGGCATGGAGCGTTGCAGGTGCTGAGTACGAGCATTGTCGAGCATGCTCGATCGTACACGTACGAGAGTGGTCTGGAGGCCACGATAGCGAAGTTCTGGAGGACTTCCCCTTAGCATGGAGAACGCTAAGGAAGGGTTTACCGCACGAGGGTCTGGAGGCCGCGGGTTCCCTTTGGCACAAGACCAAGTGTTCGATGGCACTTGCTGAATTATGGCAAAGCTGCATCAGCAAGCGTTGGAGCGCGAGTGTGCTGATGACTAGGCGTCAACCGTGCGGGAAGACGAAAGGACAACGAGGGAGTCGAAGAGACAAGCAGGCGAAGAGTTGCTGAGGAACGCGAAGGGTTGCCGAAGAACTCGAAGGGTCTCTTGTGTCTTAATGTATCATTATTGTAGATGTAATAATGAGTGTCCCTTTGCTTGCCTTGAGTCTTGTATATAAGGAGAGGTGGTGGCTCATTTGTAAACACAAGTCTACACAGAGTACACACACAAGTGTAGAGTGTCCACCCACTCCTGAGATAGTTCCCATTCTAATAAAGAGAAGAGCTTTGCGCCCGTGCTCGCGTGATTGCTTGGTTGAGTTCTTGAACGTTCTTGAGCGTGTTCTTGAAAGTGTTCTTGAGCGATCCGGAATTCGTGCTCGTGTTTGTCTTGGAAGCGTCGGGGCGCTAGCAAGCAGGAGTACAAGAAGAGTTTGAGCGTGTCCGTGACCGTTCTACTCGGGAAGGCTGGTTAGCTACTGGTTAGCTAACGCCGCACAAGATCGGTCAAAATCGATAGCGGAATTTTGACCATATTACATTTGGTATCAGAGTTGAAGGCATACCAATTCGTTGACACGAATTTAGTATCAGAGCACGGTTCGTGATACAATTCGTTGGCGCGAATTGGTATCAGAACAAGGAGCAGATCACAGAGCTTGGTTGGTACCAAGAAAGCGGGCAAAGCTACGAGCGGTTGTTGGTGCAGTCGATCGCGGGAACTAAGTATACTTGTCGGTGCAAGTACATCTTCAATCAGCGGAGCGAAGATGGTGGGTGTTACCGAGCGTGTGGCAGCACTGGAGCAGGCGATGGCAGAAGTGGAGTCCACTATTGGGACTCATGCCCATCGCATCGCCGTCTTGAAGGACCATTCTTCAGAAGGATCGGATGTTCGGGACGAGATCCAACGCTCAGCGGAGCAGATCAAGTCCTTTGAGGACAAACTGAAGGCGTTCCACACGATGATAGAGGATCTTCGGAGTGAGATCTCCCTCATCAAGAAGGCATTGGCGAACAGCGGAGGCTCCACGGAGGTGCAGCGACGCAAGGTACCCGAGCCCAAATCCTTTACAAGTACGCGGAGTGCCAAGGATTTGGAGAACTTCCTATGGGATATGCAAGTTTACTTCGAGGCGACCAAGACGACGGAAGCTGAGAAGGTTAGTTTGGCATTGATGTACATGTCGAGCGATGCCAAGTTATGTTGGAGGAGCCGTGCAGCAGATGTGGCGAGACCGAAGATATCCAGGTGGGATGATCTAGTCGTGGAACTGAAAGCGCAGTTCCTACCAAAGAACACTGCGTGGATTGCACGGGAGGCTCTTCGACGCCTAAAGCAAACAGGCACAGTTCGTGAGTATGTGAAGCAGTTCACGTCCTTATTACTGAACATCAAGGGGATGTCTGAGGAGGACAAGCTCTTCAACTTCACGATCGGGTTGCAAAGTTGGGCGCAAGCCAAACTGCGGAGGCAAGGCGTGAAGGACCTTAATTCAGCAATCGTGGTGGCAGATGCGTTGGTCGATTATGGGGCCCAACCAAGTCACAAGGCTGAAGAAAAGTAGTTCAACAGCAAGCTAAAGGTGCGGTCGAAGGATAAGGGTAAAGGTGTTGCCCATGATCCACCAATGGAGGAACGGGAGTACTCCAAGAACGGGAGCAACCCAAGAGCAAGGGATGCTTCATATGCGACGGACCGCATAAGGCGCGGGAGTGCCCAAAGAAGGAGAAGCTGAACTCTCTTCGTCGGGACGAGGAGGAGGAAGAAGAATGTGAGGTACGCTTGGGAGCAATCGGTCCTATGCGCAAGGTACGTCTCACAACACTTCGAACTGGAGCTTCGAATTCAGTGGAGGGAGGGAACTCCACAACAAAGAGCTTTGGAGGTGCCAAGGCTCGATCGAGGACGCACAAAAGTGCGCAGGTGCATGGTGAGCACCAACGTGTGTGCAGGAGGCACACATCCAAAGCCGCGGATAGGAGAACATCCATGCACGAGAAGGCAAGGCAGAGTTCTGGAGGGCGATGCAACATGGGCAAGCGGCTACATGTCCATGGGGGTGGAGTGGTGACGAACCACACCACCAATGATCTTGCAGGAGGCAAGATACCGAAGATGCTCGGAGCACAGGAGGTGCACACTTCCCAGGATGTGGATACGTCCACAGGGAACGATAGAGATCGTCAACGAGCGAGCGTGGAGGTGAGAACTCCACATGTGGAGCTAGAGCTGCCACACACCAGCGATGGAGCTGATATATCCAGGAGGGATACACCGAAAATGGGAGCTGACGAGGAAGCTCCACTTTTCACGTTGAAGACCAAGTCATGGAGGGACATGGTTCGTGAAAAGACCAAGTACAGGAAGCGAGGCGGTGCAAGGCGGCACCACCCTTCCAATTTAACCGCATCAGGAGGTGCGTAGCGGATGGAGGATTGTGACGGGACGCCAGCTGAAGAGGGAAAGCTCGGTTGAGGACAACCGATTCTTCAGGTGGGGGAGGCTTGTCACACCCCCTAATTCCGTGATCGAGAATGATCGTGCAGACACGGTAGCTGGATGCTCGAGAATGATCGATGGAGCTGGACTTCATGTGGAGTTCGAAAATGCGTGGATATCAGGGAGGTTATCCACGGGAGTCTAGAGGCTCCACCGTACGTTACAAAGGAGAAGCGTTACACAGGATACTGCCTCAGTAGCAGAGTGTCGTGGAGCTTGTAGCAGTGTGAGCACAGCGAGTACAGTCAGCAGTGCAAGACATGACAGTGGATGCACGTAGTCATACATACGCGAGCGTAGAAGGGCGGTACGTAGTGAAACAGTACGCATCAAGGAGATATGTGGTACGGTCACAGAGGCGTACGCACGAAGGCGCAGGTTATCGGTATTGGTGCGTGACAGTCCAAGGAGGCATAGAGCGTTGCAGGTTATGAGTACGAGAATTGTCGAGAATGCTCGATCGTACACATACGAGAGTGGTCTGGAGGCCACGATAACGAAGTTCTGGAGGACTTCCCCTTAGCATGGAGAACGCTAAGGAAGGTTTTACTGCACGAGGGTCTGGAGGCCGCGGGTTCCCTTTGACACAAGACCAAGTGTTCGGTGGCACTTGCTGAATTATGGCAAAGCTGCATCAGCAAGCGTTGGAGCGCGAGTGTGCTGATGATTGGGCGGTTGACTGGGCGTCAACCGTGCGGGAAGACGAAAAGACAACGAGGGAGTCGAAGAGACAAGCAGGCGAAGAGTTGCTGAAAAACACGAAGGGTTGCCGAAGAACTCGAAGTGTCTCTTGTGTCTTTATGTATCATTATTGTAGATGTAATAATGAGTGCCCCTTGGGTTGCCTTGACTCTTGTATATAAAGAGAGGTTGTGGCTCATTAGTAAACACAAGTCTATACAGAGTACACACACAAGTGTAGAGTGTCCACCCACTCCTGAGATAGTTCCCCTTCTAATAAAGAGAAGAGCTTTGTATCCGTGCTCGCGTGATTGCTTGGTTGAGTTCTTGAGCGTTCTTAAGCGTGTTCTTGAGAGTGTTCTTGAGCGATCCGGAATTCATGCTCGTGTTTGTGTTTGAAGCGTCGGTGCGCTACCAAGCAGGAGTACGAGAAGAGTTGGAGCGTGTCTGTGACCGTTCTACTCGGGAAGGCTGGTTAGCTACGGGTTAGCTAACGCCGCACAGGATCGGTCGAAATCGATAGCGGGATTTTAACCCTGTGACAGCAGCCATGGCAAAGGAGGTCTGAGATGCAAGACTAAGGTGCACAGAGATTACGCTGAGACAACTGTGTGCCTCCTCCATGGGTGGCATTGAGACACTGGAGAAGTTGACTGCATGTTGCGTCATGGACTACATCAAGACCAGCAGGAAACACACCGACAATCATGGTGTTCCGATACGTCAATTATTGTTCAATAACAGCACTCGAGGGCATGTAACTGTGTAGCTTCTACAACACGCCTCTCGGATTGAAGTAGAAGGTATGGAGCATGCGACCATCCTGCTATGCGAATATGTCCTTGAATGAATTCGAGACTGAAGCGAAACTCTGATTGGGGAAGAAGATGGTCCTTGGGTTCCGGAACTATGTGACTATTTCTTTTTCTTTCTAACTGGTCAGGCGCCCTTTGACCTTGGAAACAGATAGAGTGACCCCACGGAGAGTTAGCTGCTTGGTCATGTGTGTGTGTGTGTCATGCTCAAGTAGAAGAATCTCTGTTTCATTTTACGTCATAGAGTATGTTGTGGAAAGAATATCCTATATTGCCCTCGCAATGGGCTGATCAATCTCATAGACTATCTCTGTCATTAGAGTGCTAGATAGCCACACTCGAGCCCATGCATTGTCTTGCTTCCATGTGGCAAAGCTGCATCAGCAAGCGTTAGAGCGCGAGTGTGCTGATGACTGGGCGGTTGACTGGGCGTCAACCGTGCGGGAAGACGAAAGGACAACGAGGGAGTCGAAGAGACAAGCAGGCGAAGAGTTGCTGAGAAACACGAAGGGTTGCCGAAGAACTCGAAGTGTCTCTTTTGTCTTTATGTATCATTATTGTAGATGTAATAATGAGTGCCCCTTGGGTTGCCCTGAGTCTTGTATATAAGGAGAGGTTGTGGCTCATTTGTAAACACAAGTCTATACAGAGTACACACACAAGTGTAGAGTGTCCACCCACTCCTGAGATAGTTCCCCTTCTAATAAAGAGAAGAGCTTTGTGTCCGTGCTCGCGTGATTGCTTGGTTGAGTTCTTGAGCGTTCTTGAGCGTGTTCTTGAGAGTGTTCTTGAGCGATCCGGAATTCGTGCTCGTGTTTGTGTTTGAAGCGTCGGTGCGCTAGCAAGCAGAAGTACGAGAAGAGTTGGAGCGTGTCTGTGATCGTTCTACTCGGGAAGGCTGGTTAGCTACGGGTTAGCTAACGCCGCACAGGATCGGTCGAAATCGATAGCGGGATTTTGACCCTATGACAGCAGCCATGGCAAAGGAGGTCTGAGATGCAAGACTAAGGTGCACAGAGATTACGCTGAGACAACTGTGTGCCTCCTCCATGGGTGGCATTGAGACACTGGAGAAGTTGACTGCATGTTGCGTCATGGACTACATCAAGACCAGCAGGAAACACACCGACAATCATGGTGTTCCGATACGTCAATTATTGTTCAATAACAGCACTCGAGGGCATGTAACTGTGTAGCTTCTACAACACGCCTCTCGGATTGAAGTAGAAGGTATGGAGCATGCGACCATCCTACTTGGTCATGTGTGTGTGTGTCATACTCAAGTAGAAGAATCTTTGTTTCATTTTTCGCCATAGAGTATGTTGTGGAAAGAATATCCTATATTGCCCTCGCAATGGGCTGATCAATCTCATAGACTATCTCTGTCATTAGAGTGCTAGATAGCCACACTCGAGCCCATGCATTGTCTTGCTTCCATGTGGCATTGACACCAATCTTGTCAACCAACTATGGCTCTGTCAAGATGTATTCGTTGTTGTGTCTCACCATGATGCTTGTGAATTGCATCGCCAACAACTCGTACTCCGTCGCATCCATTTTTGCGATGGGACAAGGACCGTTGAGGGGCCCCAAGAAACGGGATAGCACCAACTTTGCCCTCTGCCATGACACACGAACGAAGTACGATAACGATAAGACTAGGAGGTGAATTAATACGTCTACACCAGCATAGAAGGGAGGTTGTGTGTGTAGACATAGATCAACAACTTTCCTAGTACATGTGCAAGTGTTATAGAACCTTCAAGTTGAATTTATATGAGCAAAATCTGATCCGACTAGTGATAGACTTCCCTACACAACTCGCTTGTGGAAGAGGAGGTGTGAGTGTCAAAGACTAAGCAGCGATAAGGGCAGTCGTTGGCTGAAAGATTGCACGTGCGAGGAGGCTTAGGGCCCATAGACAAGGGAAGGGGGCATGTTGCTCAATGGAGATCGACGCACGAGGCAATGATGCCCACTTCAGGAGAGAGGTGGCAAAAATGCGGTGCCTGATGCGGGGATGCGATGGCGGTGCCCACCATGCATGGAAGCTAGAGGGAGAGAAGGTTGATGGCGGGGTAGGGTTTCAGGGGAATACAGGTCCAAGACCATCGCTCCGATATTATGCGAAAATGGAAAGATTTAATTGTTTAATATGAGCCCTACTCATCCTTTTATATAAAGAGGAAACCATAGAGCCAAAAAAGTTGTTTTGTTGGTCTACATAGTGGGAAAAAGAAAGGATGACAATTTCCATATTACCTAATACTATACAACACTAATTACTATAACAGGAAATGAATTTCGATCCACAGTGTCATGCATTCGAAAAATCAACCCTCCAAAGTATACCCTTGAACTTCAGCCTTTTCCAGTTAACAACCATCTCAATAGCCATCAATACATTGTCCATCATATATCTCCCCGGGAGGACTAGAGAAATTTGAGAAGAAAACTAGTAAGCAGGATATGATTTTTTATCAAAGAAAATTATTTATGACCCAAATTAGATTTATTTGGAAGAATCTATAAATCCAAATATTCCAAACACACATAATGTGCAAAAAGGTTTGATCGTGCTGTAACTACAATTCTTTTTTCCTTTCTTTATGAACATAATTTTCTCAGTACTAACTTTCTAGTAGCTGAAAGATCATTGATACTCTTTATGTGATATATGGCAGCGCAGCTGATGATGACAACATGCTATGAGATAATCTACCTTTGACTAACCAGGAACCACATTACGACAACAAATGGTAATCGTTTCCGAGACAACCAAAAAAAGGCTCTCAATATAGATATAAAGAGATAATCAAACATGAAAGAAAGTACTAAAACCATAAAAAGATAACAGGGAGTTGAATGTGCAATGTGGTAGCATTAGTTTAGCATGGCATGGAGAGTAAAGAAGATTTACGAGCACCAATAAGGCATGTCAACTTTTCAAAGTGCATGGCATACTTTCACGTGAACCGCAAGATTTGACTGATTTTACATGAAAAGGTATAGAATGGGAAGCTACCTCCGTTTTGTAGCGCGTATCAGGTGGAGGTACTTTTAGCTGTGCTTTCCAATCTTCAGAGCTGAAACAGCATAAAAATATGGTTTTATCATACTTAATTCAGGCATTCACACAATTTATACGAATTCTGTTGGTCACGGGACATCACGTGTGGGTTGCAAGGAGGTTATATGTGCTTACCCGTGATCTCAGATGTAAGTATTCCAGATTAGATTACAGTGACATTCATTAAAGCAAAACTAAAATCTCAAACATTTTAATGAAGTATACTGCGCTTTTTCGTATATATGCTTCGAGAAAAGGAAAAATGTGGAGAGCACGCAAAATCAAGCAGCTTTCAAAGCAACATATAACATGCGACCATAAAATATATGCAGAAAAAGTATAAGAAGTGGAACTATTAACTCTGAAAAAAAGAACTATAACTGAAACTTAAAAAAAGAAGGTACAAGGATGACTATTGCAACATACACAGGTGGGATAATATTATACGTGGAATCCCAAGATTCCCAACAATACCCTAAGAGCGAGAGATAGAAATGGTCCAAATATAATGTAATTGTATTTTACTGATTTTCAGCTAAGTATAGAAAACAATAGTGCGGTGGATCCCTACCCCGTAAAGAGTAGGATGAAACCACGGTAGAAAGCTTCTCAAGGGCCGGATATTTTGTATTGCTTTCTCTCATATGTTACAGGTGATGTGAGGCTTCTTATATAGCACTTCCAGTAAGACCAATTCCCACTCACAATAGATGTGGTAGTTGAATATCTAAGGGATCCGATTACAAATCTATACATGTGACGCATGCTCTAACACTCTCCCTCAAGCTGGAGCTCTGCTTCGACAAATAAAAAGAAATCACTCTCTTACAAAATACATGACATTATGGATAAATATCAACTCAACGCAAACTCTGCTAGCAGCTGCTGAGATTGTGCCGGTGAGGAGGAACAGAAAGGCTAGAGTGTCAACTATGGAGAGAGAATGCAATAAGTTATCTATTCATGAGGCCATAAGTTCTCTTATTAGAGGAGAAACATGTTTGGTGAATTACATTGTGGAGACAGAAAGAAAAGAAAATGTATAAAAATGATAGAAGATAACTAGTATCGCAACATCCCCCTCAAGCTGGAGAGTAAATATCAATCATGGGTTGAAAAAACGTACCTCGAGGTGCTCGAGATGTACGCCTCGAGGCGAGGCACAAGAAAACCGTTCAAAAGTGTGCGCTTCAGCCTGCAGTTGCGAGGCAATCGCCTCGATGGTCAAGGTGGTGTGAGGCGGTGCAAGGCAAGGCACAAGACGATGCATAAGTTCGAGGCGCAAGCGTTTTCCTGAGCATTTTTATATAAATTATTTGTCATATTAGTTGTTTCAGATGTTTATAAAGGTATAGTTGTTTAGGATGTAATTATACAAGATGTATGCTTAAATTTTGGAGTTTTCGGATACATAATTTCCGTTAAACATGTCCAATTATGCTAATAAACTCTTAACATTAAACCTTTATACATAGGAAAAATGGGGTTGTCCCAACATGGATGCCCCCCCCCCCATTCTCTCATTCTCCTGTAAAAGCTTTTTATTTTTTTAGAAAAATATCACCATATATATTCATCTATATATCCCTCCAATATGTTATTCGAATTTCGTCAGAAACAGAGACTTCTATGCCCTATATCTAGAACATGTAATTTTAACGGTCTAAAGATTGTTGTAATCGTCCTGTTTTAGATGGAGGGCATATGAGTCTCTATTTCTGACGAAATTCGAATAGCATGTTTTCGATGGAGGGACATATATATAGAGAGGATAGGGAGTATGCACTCAGGTGCATGTAATTCTACATGCACCCGCTTTTCCAAAAAATACCGCCATGCGTATTCATCTATATATCTCTCTTATATGTCATTCCAATTTCATCAGAAACAGAGACCCCTACGTCCTTCATCTAGAACACATTATTTTAACGGTCTTAAAATTGCTATAATAGACCTGTTCTGGATGGAGGGCGTATGAGTCTCTATTTCTGATGAAATTGGAATGACATACAGGAGGGATAAATAGATGAATATACATGGTGGTATTTTTTGGAAAAGTAAAAATATATGGGAGTTATAGGCCCGGGTGCATGTAAAATTACATGCACATGGGTGCATACTCCCTATGTATGTATATATATATATATGAATATATGTGGTGATATTTTAAAAAAAAGCACTGAAAATGAGGCGGGGGCAGCCATGTTGGATACCCCAAGGGGGCAGCCCCATTGAACTCCTATACATATGAACCCCAAATATCATAAAAAACATTACCCATAAACTTATTTTTTAACGAGTGGTCACATAATAAGATATGTAATGTATCGATCAGAACAAACACGATAGAATTCAAGGTGAGTATTAAAAACGGATGGATCCATGATACAAACGAATCTATATATCTGAATAAAAATAAAATATTAATAAAAAAATTCCATCGAGGTTTCTGCCCACACATCTCGACGAGGGGGAGCGCACCAACTCCCTGTAGATTCACCCTCCCCCTAACCCTATAGGCTCGCTGACTCTTGTTGGAGTGTGGTACGGCAGTAAGTGTACGCATACTGGTTCTTCAACCAGGTAAGATGGTTAGGATTCAAGGTATAACAAAATGATCCATCTATGATTGGATGGAATATTAAAAAGGCATATAGAGTTGTATATTTTTCCTTTCAGTGTTCCTATCTTTATAATTTCATCATATATTATAGTGTTATATATCACATGTTAGCCAGAATATATATAATTTCAATTATATATATTTCATTGTAGTTTTTAGGGTATTTATCCTTATAACTTGAGGCTTACGTGTCGATCATCTCGAAGCTACGCCCTTTCTCCATTTAGGAAAACTACATCGTTCTGTTTTCATTTTTTCAAACCTTGATATCAATCAAGCTCAGTTGGAACATCTCTGGAATGGCCATCTAGCTAGAACCTTGATGAACACGTATGTTGTTTGTTCGCCTGAGCTGCTATGAGAAATAGTCATGGCAAACGGGCTTGGGGCCCTCCCGCCCATCCTGCCCAGCCACTCATGGACAAGGCTTGGACTCAGATTTGGGCATGGGCCGGCCCACCCGACCTGGAAAAAAAATAAAAATATATTAATATATGCTGAATGATAAATGTATTAATATGATACACTTAAAGTTTTCATACGTAATACTAGTTTTAAATAAAATTTAATAGTTTACATGTCAAGTGACATGTAAACTACTTATATTAGTTATATAAAGTATAAATGGTATTAATAAAATCATTTATGCATATTAAATACCATTAAAAAATTCAATGGAAAAAGAACGAATATGGGACGGTCCATGGCGGGCTTTGGACAGAGGTTTTTGAACCTTGGTCCCTTCGGCCCGGCCCATGGGCTAGCCCGACCCGCATTTTGACCCAGGTCTAAGGAGAAGTATAAATGAAACCCTTTTTAATCATGTCTCGAGTGTAGTGAAAGTCTACCTCAATATGCTTGCTCCTCTCATGAAAGGCTGGGTAGTTCGCAACGAAAAGAACAGTCTGGTTGTCGCATTAGAGGTGCAAGGGAAGAGGCACCTTAACAGGTAGGTCAATCAAAGTGGATCTGATGCACATCATGTATGTAATGCCATGTGTCATAGCTCTGTAGTCTGATTCTGCACTAGATCTAACGACCACCATTTGCTTCTTGCTCTTCCATGATACCAAAGATCTCCCTATGAACGTTGCAATACTAGAGGTAGACTTCATATCCTTGTGGCATCCCTAATAACCTGCATCTGTGCAAGCTATAAGGGTAAGAGATGTGCCTTTGCTAAATAAAAGATCAGTACCAGATGAGGTCCTCATATACTTCAACATCATACGAATTGCATCCATATGTGCTCGTCTAGGCTGCTAGATGAACCAATTCACTTGGCTAAGTACAAAGGATATATCTGGTCTGGCGATGGTCGCGTATGGGAGGTTCCCAACAAGTTCCATGTACCTCCTCTTGTCTACCTCCTCAGTGTCTTCATCATACAGCTTCACGCTCGAGTCCAAGAGAGAGGTGGCAGACATGCAATCTGCCATACCCATCTCAGAGAGAATATTAGCAATGTACTTCCTTTAGGTCATCACAAGACCTCGTTGGTTCCAAGCGAACTCAAGTCCAAGGAAGTAAAGTAGATCGACAAGGTCCTTGGTTACAAACCGTTGACAAAGAAAAATCTTAGCTGTTCAAATGCCCTACACATCATATCATGTAACAATGAAATCATCAACATAAACCAATACAACACCAGTACCTCTCGGAGACCTCTAAACAAACAGTGAATGATTTGCAATCAATCACACGAACCCCTGCAGCTCTATCAAGTCCAAGAGTTTATGTAACCATGATCTTAGACTCTGCTTAAGGCCATAGATAGCCTTATGAAGTATGCACACTGTCTGACACTCGCCCTCAGCAGCGAACACAAGTAGCTGACGCGTGTAAACTTCCTCCTATAGGTCACCATAAAGAAACGCATTTGTTACATCAACATGATTTAGGGGCAGTCTCGTGTCACCACAAAAATGAGAAGGACCCGTGGTGTAGAATGTTGAGCCACTAAGGAGAAAGTATCATGATAGTCCACCACATATGTCTTGGTAAACTCACAAGCCACTAGACTAGGCGTATAGCGATCTATGCTTCCATCTGCTCAGTGCTTCATTGTGGACACCCACTTGCCTCCCACAGCACACACGTACGAGCTGTAATAAAGCTCCATGTGCCACGGAACTGTAACGCAGCCATCTCCTCCTCCATGGCAAAGTTATCATTTGCTCTCTTTGAGAGCGTCCGGGTATGTGCGTAGGATTTCAATGGTAGAAAATCCCACAAGAAATTTCTTGAAATCCATCGATAGTCATGTCTAAGACACATGTCCAACGAGGGTGTATCGTGCACCGGTACATTTGCCTTTACGCAAGGTAATACCCATCCCCCAGATCATCCCCATGTAGCGATCCCTACGCTTCATGTATGTCTTATTGCACATCAAGTAAATGTTCATGTCCACCATTCACACCACGAGTTCCATCAATTGAAACCAAATTTTCAGAATTTACCTGAGGCGTGTTGGATGTTGGAAAAGGCATTGGAGCATGGAGAACATGTTGAGGTATATGTGTAGGTGGATGTGAAAGAACAACATCATCTCCGAACTCAGAGGGACTCAACATGTCACATGTAGGAGTATAGTACACGATCGACTCAAAGAAAGTAACATCGACACTGACATACTATTTTCTCTAGATAGGATAAAAACACATATATCGTACCCAACAAACATACATTTAGCAGCTCTAAGAACGAGTTTGTCATGACCTGGATGCAAAAGGTGAATAAATGCCACACAGCCAAAAACACGTGGCATAAGAGAGAAAAGGACCTCAGGAAAAAGCAAGAGAGGGTGCCTTTTCACCCAGAATGGTAGAGGGCATCCGATTGATTAGCTAACAAGATGTCATCACAGCATTACCCAGAAGGAATGTCGAGTCCAACTCTGTATGACAAGAGTCCGAGTGATGTCCAGAAAGTGATGATGTTTGCATTCAGCAACATTGTTCTGAAGAGAACTATAAGGGCATGACGTCCGATGGATAATGTTGTGTGAGCTAAAAAATTGGGATAGTTGAATAGTACAAAACTCCAAAGAATTATCAAAACGAATGTATTTAATAGAAGCAGAGAAAAGACTCTTCATTTCAATCACAAAATTCTAAATCATAATACTAGCATCAGACTAACTTTTTACAGCAACACATGACAGTCCGGAAAAGTCATCCACAGCAACCAAATAATACATATACCTCTGACGATAAGAGACACGAGTCGGACCCTACATATCAAAATTAAAAAGCTCAAAAAGACGCTAACTACGATGACCTTGACGAATTGGAAAGCTAGACCGATGACGCTATCCAAGTTGACATGGTTTATACTGAAACGTGGACTTGATAGAAATGTCAGGGATGAAACGACATAACTTCTGCAATGGAAGATGACCAGATGCCAAACGTAAGGAGAAATCAATCCAGCAGAAAAATAGCTAACACCAGCATAACGAGACTGGACCAACATGTAAAGCCCTCTGTGTTCATGGCCACATCCAATCACCCTGCCCTTGAGTATATCCTGAAAAATAAACTATGCAGGGTCAAATATGGCACAGCAATGTAAATCTGTTGTAATCTTACAGATAGCTGATAAACTCATTGAGAATTCTGGTGCATGAAGAACATTGTGTAGACACATGAAGGGAGTTAAATGGATCTCTCCATGTTCGATAATAAGAAAATGTGTCCCATCAACAATGACAATTGATCTACCATGATGTACAGGGATATAAGAATCGAACAGTATGTGATCTCCCCATAGATAACGAGAAGCTTTAGAGTACATGATCCATTCTGACTAGTCAAGTGTGACCGATAAATGCATGAGTAACACATGAAGTGTCCATAGAGGCAGAAACAGCAACATATGATGGGCCACTAGAAACACTAGAAGATCCAACAGCTTGAGGCATGATCTCTCTCAATCGAGCAACAAAGCCATCAGAATGATGATCGGTGGAATCAGGGGCAGTCTGAACCTGCTCAGCAACGCAGACTGATGATAGAAAGCCATGCTCGGAATAGCACATTTCCTTTAAATGACTGGACATGTGACAATATGAACAATGTAGGTGTGGGCACGAGCCTTCTCTACCGTGTGTACCCCCATCCTCTAAATTGACGCAAACTGCCTCTACTGCGGCCCTACGGGAAGTTGTCATAGCTGATGACGTCTGAGAAGATGTGGTATACGAGATGCTCGATCTGCTCACATGTGGTACACCTCCGCCATAGGTAGTATAGTAGCATCTATGAGTAACTGAGAGCGTGTAGAGTAATACTCAGGGTTAAAGGCTGTCAGAAAGATCCTAGTCATAACAGAATAGGGATAGGCCTTTGGAGGTATGTAGTTATGGAGTCTCTCAAACATGCCCCTAAGAGATATGTAGAAGGCATGAAGAGGAAGGTTATATTGTTTGGAAGTAAAAATATCATGGCAGAGTTGCAAGATCTTCGACTCATTCCTCGTTTGAGAGTACATCATTGTAAGGATGTCCCAAATTACCTTCATTCTGGGCTGACTCAAAATATCATTGGCTATTTCCACAAAATCAATACCAGATAATCAAACTTTTGCATAAGCATCATCGGCCTCCCACGAGGCATTGGCCCCAATTTTGTCGGCCACCTCATCCTGCATCAAAATATGCTTCTTACCATGATTCTGCAAGAGATTCATGAACCGCATCGCCCACAACTCATAGTCTAAGTCATACATCTTGACAATATGTGTCGAACCCTTAAAGGCACATTTGGATGAAATATCAACTCTGTTTTCTGACATAGTGCCAAATTGGTACACAACTGGGACCATAGATAGGTGATAGGGTGTCTACACAGAAATCAAGGGGGTGGTTGTGTGTATATATGCATACCACAACCAATCCTCGACAAACTCATCCACGGTAGGTAGCGTTAAGGTAGTGATGGATAACGTTGGGTAATACTGGAAGAGTTGGGTAGCACCTAGGAAGCGTTGGGTAACGCCTGGAAGTGTTGGGCGACGATGGGCAGCACTTGAACGGTGCTAGGGAAGCGTTAGGTAGCGTTAGAATAGTATTGGGGAACCCACCAAGGCCTCGTGCAGAATCCTTAGATGAGGAATAAGCATTCGTGCAAGCCTCGACGAGGAGGGAGTCTAGTAGTGGAGGTTTGATTTAGATACAAGTCACGGTCTAGGATCGTTGTTCTCATACCATGTGGAGAGAGAATGTAATAAGTTATCTATTCATGAGGCTCTAGGATTCTCTTATATAGAGGAGAAACTTGCTGAGAAAATTACATAGTGTAAACGAACAGAAAAGAGAATACATAAAAAGGATAAAGATAACAAATATCCCAACATGAACTAAACCATGTCTCCTTGTTGGAGAACGTGTGTTCTGTATTGCATCTTGTCAGAGTTATTGAAACTGAAATGAGTTTCCACATGGAGAACACCGGTCTGCAACTACTCCATCTCTCTAAAGGGACAAACTGAAAAAAAAAACGCAGAAACATCCTCGTCAGAGAACTAGGTCTCATAATGCCTCGGAGAATGGGATCTCTGCTATAGAGTCCCTATGAATCCACATGAAAATCCTAAGCCCACAATGGTTAAGAGAATGGAATTTCTACTCTGAAGTCCCTATGCATCACATGAAAATCATGAGCCCAAATCAAAGATGGGGACCTCTCAAATAAAGATTGCATACATGTGCGCCTTAGAACGGCAAACTCTGGAACAATTTATAGAGCAAATACTGACAATTTGTAGAGTCAGAAATCTGACATGTAAAACTCTACATAATACTCCTTTCTCACATATTGATAGGAAAGATGACATCGACCAAGTTAGGAAAAGACATAAAGATGGTGAACCAAAAAAATCTCGGCTATGTCTCCTTTCTTTAACAGTCGTTCCCAATTTTTTTCAAAATATTTTTTTACGCACACAAACTCTACATAATACTCCTTTCTCACATATTGATAGGAAAGATGACATCGACCAAGTTAGGAAGACAAAGATGGTGAACCAAAAAAATCTCGGCTATGTCTCCTTTCTTTAACAGTCGTTCCCAATTTTTTTCAAAATATTTTTTATGCACACGGCCTTTTTTGTATGCGTCTCTTTTTTTAATCAGAGAAACCCCCTTTTTAAAAAATCACTTCAGCCCTTTTTCTTTTCCTCTTTTTTTCAGACATCTTAATCCCTTTTTTGAATCGGGCCCCTTGGGCCAAAAAAACAGAGAGGCTTACCCCCTCTATTCTTCTCTTCGTATGGCACTAATGACTCAATTGGGCCTCAAAACAGTAACAGCTATTTAGCATTTACCTCGTGGGAACCCATCTCACGATTCACGAACATGCACCACCCTGATGGGGCTCCAGCTATTAAAGAAGACCCACGCCGCCTGGGGGGGAGGCAACATGAGGGGAGATGCCGCCTGGAATAGATCTTTTTTAGGATCTCTTAGGACGGCACAGGGCTTCACCAGATAGGGAGTCGAGCACGCTCGATTAGGGTTACCTCCAAACCCATCGACATCGCCTCCTTGGAGATGGTGGCGCTAGAGCCACACCCGAAGGTAGAGGTGTGCACAGGAGTTGCCACGTGTACGGAGAGGATCGATCGCCTGGGCTGGAAGATTTTGTGTCGCCTCCTGGATGATGATCTACCTAGGACATCATCTATAGTTGCGTAAGGTGATCGACCTTGTGTCTCCTGTGCGAGGGAAGAAGACGGGCTAGTGCTTCTTGGATTGTAAAGATCTTGAAAAAATCAGGAACATGAACTTCGTAAAAATTAATCTTCAAGAACGACCAAGAATTGAATAGCTCTAATAATCGAATCTCGAATAAAAGCTGAACATAACATAAGTCCTCGAGAATCGAACACACGTTGATATCATGTAGAAATGTGGAAGCGTATTAGAGATAAAATATATAGACAATTGACGCGGACGAGAGAAATTTCGCAATGGAGAAAAAATTTCGGTGGAAGAAATTTAGAGAGGAGAGGAGAGGAAGAAGGAGAAAACACGTCGACTACGTGGGATGTTGGAGAGGAATCGTGAAGAACACGTTGAGAGAGAGAGAATAACAAGAGAGAGAGAGAGAAACCAGAGATAATCTCTATTTTCATATATTCTGACATGTCCCTTACAATAGGCTACCAACCTCTTTATATAGTAGAGGTGGAATTAAAAAATTGAAAGTGAATCGAAAATAAAATCTGACTCGATCTTAATTGATTTGAATCGAGATTCAAATATACATTATCCTAATTTGACTTTAATTCAAAATTCAAAATTCAAATTTAAAATTAACTGACTAATTTCGAGATCATACGTGATCTCTTTATTTAAATAAAAAACGCAACGACTCAAAACGTAAATAAAATTAACGGATAAAATTCAATCCTATTTGTCAATTCTGTGCTGCATCAATTCTCCCCTGCTTGAAAAAATCGTCTCCTGATTAATTGCTTGATTTTCGAAGATTGACGATTTGATGTCAACTTCCTTGTTCGCCTCTTGGAAGAATAGATGTGGAGCAGACGGTGGAACCCAGATGGCTTGGGTGCAGTGGCCGGAGTCGTCAACCTCATGTTGGAAGAACATATGTGGCGCAAATGGTAGCGTCTCCACGAACTTTGTCCCCTTATTGCGGTGATCGAAAAATTGATGAAGCATGAACACCGTAGCCTTCGGAGAACCCATAACAAATGTGTGGCACAAGCTTAGGATGAGAGGAGATGTGGGCAATGAACTAACCCAAAGGGCCCTTATATAGATGAATCCCACATTCTGACTCCTATTTGGAGAAGGTAGCAGCCCCAATTTTCCTTTTTTAGCCTTTATCTTCAAATATTTCTGCTCCAGGGGGTGGGATTCTAGATTTTCTGCACCGTCATCTAATGTAATGCCTCTCCAACTCCAACCGATTTTAACCTTCGAATAAAATCTTTCTGCAGTAGGGGTTTCATTGAAAGTAAGCCAAATAAATTTTCAATCCCTGATTTCATGGGATTGGTTGCACGTGGGAGAGGAGTCAAGAGCCACTACCCTCTCGACTCCCTTCTTCCAATGTCTTCGATGGCGTCGAACCCTAGAGTATGTGTTTCGATTTCTCCAAAGGCAGCACCGAGCATAGAAGTAATGGGGGCAACGGCTTAAGTTGAGAAGCCTTAGGCGGCGATAGCAGAGGGAATGGCGGTGCGACTGCCTCTCATCAGGAGCCCAGCCGAAGAGTCTTTCTCCCTTACATCGCCGACAGTGCCAAACCCTAACTCTTGGGTTCCAATTGTACCTATGTCATGGACTCGCGCAAAGGCGACGATGGTGGAGCTTACCCCAATTGGCTTCGGGCCTCTGCGCTTGGGTGTGGAGGGGGCGTCGGGCTGGTTCGGGTGGCCGATAGCTGCTGTTGCGGCCTGCATTAGAGAGCCATAAGCGACAGCGGCACCTGGATTGATGGTGCAGGTGACGACGATGGGCCTTCCATCGTTGGCCTTGGGGTCTTCGTGCCGAGGTGTGGCTACAACAGCGTCGAGGTTTGCATTGAAGACGATACGGGTGGTTGTTGGGGCTCCGATTGGTCGTTGTCGGTGATGGTTGCAAACCTGAATCTGTATGGACAGCCAGCAGATTTTTGTCTTGAAGTGCAGTAACGTCGTCAACGAAGAGATCTAGGGTTTCATACCCTTCTTTTACTTGTTCTTCATCAAATATGGGCCTCAAATCTACATTTTTCTTATTTTTTTTCATTCTGGACAGCAACTTCGACCTCGAAAAACTCGACGATCTCATATTCTTCCCCCATACTTTCATCAAAAATCGGCCCTTTATCTTCATAGTTTTGTTGCACAGGAGTTGCATCAAATAAATCTTCATCTAGAATGAAAATACCTTTGATTTCTTGATCAATAGTAGGTTGTACAGCAGCTTCTGTGATCTGATTTTTGTTGTCGATCGGCAAATCTTGATCGATTTGCGCGTCCAACCATGCTTGGACTTTGAGAGTTGATAGGAGGCGATACTTGAACTTCCTCGAACGCGAACGTGAATGCGGATCATGAGATAAACAACTTAAATCGTATTGAAGTCGCCAGTATGCAACAGGATCGTCGAATCGTAAGAACGATTTCGTTTTCATGCTCTGATACCAAATGACGCAGACGAGAGAAATTTGGCAATGGAAAAAATATTTTGTTGGGAAAAATGAACGAGATGTTTATTCCATAAGCCCTAGGCTCTCTTATATAGGAGAGTAGCCTATGGGTAAATTACATAAAGCATACAGCTGAAAATAAAAATAACAGAGAGACACAAATAAAACTAATATATATATATGTTAACACTCCCCCTCAAGATGGAGCATAGATATCAATCATGCTCAGCTTGGACGCACACTTCTGGAATGGGCCTCGTAGTAATGCCTTGGTGAATATATCGGCAGTTTGATTTTCTGAAGTAACATGAGATGTAGCAATGAACCCCTCCTGAATCATGTCACGTATGAAGTGACAGTCAACCTCAATATGCTTGGTCCGCTCATGGAATGCTGGATTGTTTGCAATGAACAAGGTTGCCGGATTGTCACATTCTAAGTTCATAGGAAGTGGTACATCTATACACAGATCTGTAAGCACAGCCTTTACCCACATCATCTCTGTGCTAGCCTGGGCCATAGCCCTATATTCAGACTCAGCACTAGATCTGGCTACCCTGTCTGTTTCTTGCTCTTCCATGAGATTAGAGAATCTCCAACGTAGACTGCAAACCCCGAGGTGGACTTCCTGTCTTTGGGACAACCTGCATAGTATGCATCCGCACATGGTGAGATAGAAATCCCCTTGCCCTTCTTGAATAGCAAACCTGCACTTGGAGATGATTTGAGGTATCTAAGTATCATATGTATGGCATTCATATGAACCTGACGTGGTTGCTCCATGAACTGGCTCACACGATTCACTGCAAAGGATATATCGGGCCTAGTGATCATGACAAACAACAGTTTGCCTACCAGTTGTCTGTATCTTCTCCTGTCCACCTCCTCGGTGTCGTCATCATATAGCTTCATGTTGGGGTCCATTGGTGTCGTAGCAGGCCGACACCCAAGCATACATGTTTCACTCAACAGGTCCGTATAACATGTTTCCTCTGCGACATTACTAACCCATACGGATTTCTAGCGAATTCCGGCCCCAGAAAATATCTAAGGACTCCAAGATCCTTAGTGACAAATTCGCTCCCCAGCTTCTCTTTCGCCTGCTTTATGCCTTACTCATCATCTCATGTAATCAAGATGTCATCTACGTAAACCATAATAGCAATAATACCTCTTGAAGTCTTCTGTACAAACAAGGAATGATCAGCATTAGAGCGTTTGTATCCCTGTTTCTCAAAGAGGTCTGAGAGCTTCTAAAACCATGCTCTGGGGCTCTGCTTAAGGCCATAGATAGCCTTATGAAGTCTGCACACCTTGGAACACTCCCCCTCAACAGCAAAACCGAGTGGTTGTTGCATATAGACATCCTCCTGTAGGTCTCCATATAAGAACGCGTTCTTCACATCCAACTGATATAGCGGCCACTCTCGAGTGACTGCGACTGACAATAAGATCCGTAGAATAGAATGACGGGCTACTGGCGAGAATGTATCAAGGTAATCCACTCCGTATGTCTGTGTAAAGCCACGTGCAACAAGGCGGGCCTTGTATCTGTCAATACTGCCATCTACATTTTGCTTCACCGTAAATACCCACTTGCAGCTCACCGGGGTCACATCTGCAGGTATAGGAACTAGACTCCAAGTTCCCCTAGATTGAAGTGCTGCCATTTCTTCCTCCATTGCTAGACGCCATCTACTATCCTGCAGAGCATCTTGATAATTCCGTGGAATATCTACAGCTGACAAGGCAACCACAAAGTTCCTGAAATCCCCAGACAGTCGCTCAAATGAAACAGAAGCTGATAAAGGATATGTAGCGTAGCTCCTCTTCGATTTGCGTATAGCAATAGGAACATCTAAATCAGTTGTGTCCTCATCTGGCCCCTGCAACATATCCTGCTCAGAAATATCATTAGATCCATCAAGAGAAGTATCTTCAGTATATACCATAGGCGAGCTAGGAGATGAGTCATGACCATGAGCTGGAGGAGGCCAGCGGGTATAATGGAAAGGTAGGGGTGAAACGGGGATAGTACGTGAAGGTGGTGGTGGTGGTGGTGGTGATGGTACCGGAGGTGGTGGAGTCATATATATGGCATCAGTAGTCGGTGGAGGTAGTTGCTGATCACCTGAGGATGAAAAATACATTACGGATTCAAAAAATGTAACATTTGCACTGACCATATACCGCCTACGCAAAGGATCAAAGCACTTGTACCCCTTTTGAGTTCTGGAGTACCCAACAAACACACACTTGACAGGCTAGGAGAGAGCTTGTCAGTACCAGGAGACAACTGGTGGACAAAGGCAACTGAACCAAACACACGAGGAGTAAGGGAAAACAGATCCTTACCAGGGTAGATAAGAGAAAAAGGAATCTGTTCATCTAAGACAGAGGACGGCATACGGTTAATTAGGTAACATGTTGTGAGAACCGTGTCACCCCAGTAAGAATAAGGAACATGACTCTGTATAAGAAGTGATTAGGTGGCGATGTTTCCTTTCAGCGATCCCATTTTGTTGAGAGGTATAAGCACAGGATATTTGATGGATAATCCCTTTTGATAAGTAGTAGTTGGCTAAGACATGAGTGCACTATTCTAGGGTATTATCACTTCTCACAAATTTCACAGATGTGGAGAAAACATTTTGAATTTCATTCAGAAAATGGATAATAATATTGCCTGCTTCAGATTTATTTTTCATCAAAAATACCCATGACACACGAGAGAAGTCATCCACAATAACTATATAAAATTTGTGTCCCTGATGATCAGGTACACGACTCGGACCCCAGATATCAATATGAAGTAACTCAAACTTGGAGGTACTACTCCGACATGGACGACTGGGAAAGGTAGACCGGTGATGCTTTCCCAACTGATGGATAGATGTGTGAGGAAGACCCTGGGGTAACACACGACGCAACTTCTGAAGCGGTAGATGCCTAAAGCGCAGATGCCACAGCAAAGGAGATACTGGTCCAGTGGGAAGGGATGAGGTTCCAGCAAATGGAGTCTGATTTAGGCGATAGAGGCCTCATTGCTCATAGCCACGACCAATCACGTTACCTGTACGGATGTCCTGAAAAATAAGAGAAGATGGATCAAAAATTGCCCGACATTGTAAATCCTTCGTAATCTGACTTATTGATAACAAATTCATTGAAAAATCAGGTGCATGTAACACATTCTTGAGTTGCATAGAAGATATCAGTCTAATCTCCCCCTGACCAGTGATGGGAGAATGTGTACCATTGGCAATGATCACTGTTCGGCCTGGAGGAATCTGAGAATATCCTGTAAGTAAACTTCGATCGCCACATAGATGATGTGTGGCGCCCGAGTCCATAATCCAAGGCAATGTATTTGATCTACTACTGGTAAATGCAAGTATGCTACCTGAAGCACTGGTAGACGCAGAGGCAGATGCAGCAGCATCAGATTGACTCTCAGTAGTAGGTGTTGGGCCGGATGGGGGAATAATGCCCCTTAGATGGGCAACGAGATCATCGAACCGCTGATCCAAAGTGGCAGCAGATGGAGGCTCTATCTGCTCAGCGACTCGTGCAGATGCAGGAAATCCATGCTTCGAGTAGAATGTGTCTTCATTGTGTCCGACGTCCACGGGTCTGATGATGAAATCCGCGACCCCTGTTGGCGATCATGGCTGAAGCATTCTGATTCATGGCCGTGGAAGGAACGGTGATGCGGCTCAGTCTATGGAAGGCTTCCTCCATGGGAGGAATAGTAAAATCGGCCAAGATCTGGGATCGTGCCGCCTCATACTCTGGATCAAGTGCAGCAAGGAACACGCCTACCATAGTCGCATTCCGATACGTCTTCTGTTGTTCTGGCGTGGTTGTCAGAGGCATGAAGCTGTAGAGCTTCTCGAACATCCCTCTCAGGGATGTGTAGAGTGAATATAGAGGGCGACCATTCTGCTTTATAGTGAATATATCATGCTGCAGTTGCAGGATCTTTGCCTCGTTCTTCACCTGAGAGTATGTGGCCGCCAGAATGTCCCACATGTCTTTGGTCGTGGGCTGATGTAGAATGTCATTGGCCATCTCGATCGCCAACGTTCCAGATAGCCAAACTTTGGCGTATGCATCATCGACCTACCAAGAGGCATTGGCTCCAGTCTTCTCAGCAGGCTCTGGTTCGGTAAGAATATACTTCTTACCCGTTGACTTCATCATGCTTATGAACTGCATCGCCCACAGTTCATAGTTTGTACCGTCCATCTTTACAATAGGCGCTGGACCACGAAAGGCGCCAATGGATGGGAATTCCGCCTTGCTTTCTGACATACTGGAAACTGAAGACTGGAGCGATTGACTGAAGATATGATTTGTCTACAATGACATAGACGGGTTTAGTTGCATGTGTAGACCTCAAGCAACTAAATCCATGTAGTTGACGGTGTGCGCTTTAGGACTTAGCATACACTTAGGGCTCTACGGCGCCCTCTGAACAACGCAGGGGCGCAAAGCAAGCGCGCAGCCGCGCGTGAAGGTGCGCGCTAGGCGTACAGGCGAAGAGTCAGAGATGCGCACAGGCAGGCGCTCGGTCGCGCACAGGTAGGCAGCGCTAGGTGCAGACAGTGCTAGGATGCCCAGTGGCGGCGAAGAGGCGCCAGCAGAGGCGCAAGCGGGGCGGAGGCACTGGCGGAGGCGCCGCCGATGAGGAAGGGGCACGCAGGTGGGGTAGGGTAGGGTTAGGGTTTCGAGAACTCCGGTCTAGGAGCGTCGCTCCGATACCATGTTGGGAAAAATGAACGAGATGTTTATTCCATAAGCCTTATGCTCTCTTATATAGGAGAGTAGCCTATGGATAAATTACATAAAGCATACAGCTGAAAATAAAAATAACAGAGAGACACAAAGAAAACTAATATATATATGTTAACATATTTCGGTGGAAGAAATTTAGAGAGGAAAGGGAGAAGGAAAAAACACGTCGGTTACGTGGGATTTTGGAGAGGAATCGTGAAGAACATGTTGAGAGAGAGAGAATAACAAGAGAGAGAGAAACCAGAGATAATCTCTATTTTCATATATTCTGACATGTCCCTTACAATAGGCTACCAACCTCTTTATATAGTAGTGATGGAATTACAAAAATAGAAAGTGAATCGAAAATAAAATCTAACTTGATCTTAATTGATTTAAATCGAGATTCAAATCTATATTATCCTAATTTGACTCTAATTCAAAATTCAAAATTCAAATTTAAAATTAACTGATAATTTCGAGATCACACGCGATCTCATTATTTAAATAAAAAATGCAACGACTCAAAATGTAAATAAAATTAACAGATAAAATTCAACCCTATTTGTCAATTCCGTGTTGCATCAACAATGAAGAACATCGCGATTTTACGTGGAACCCTACTCCATAAGAAGCGGGATGAAACTACGGGAGACGACCTCTCAAGGATCGAGTATTCTGTATTGCTCTCTCTCTCCCTCTCATTGATTACAGGTGGTTTGGACTTCTTATATAGCCCCATTAGTAAGACCAATTCCCACTCATAGTAAACGTGTGACTAAATATGTGGATGTGGTAATTGGACCCTAGAAGGATCCAAATACACATCAATACAGGTGATGCATACTCTAATAGCTAAGTAAGAAATGCCTGGCAACAAATGATAAAAATGCATCAAATTAGCAAATATAATAAAATTTTATATTTTAAGCATTAAGATGGTATCACTAGATATATATTAAAAAGCGAAAGGATGGCCACTCAATTTGTCACATCACTCTCTAACCAGAGGGTGTGGAAGTTTTCTTCGCTTATTACGGTGCTTTATGGTGCAATGGTACCTATGAGTGAGATGGTTGATACTTGGAAATGGATTGGTGATGTTTTTTTACATTTCATGGGCATGTAAGGCACGGAAAAAACACTAGTCGTCGATCAGAATTTCACCTAGGATTGTTGCTCGATTTAGAGGACCAAGGAACCCACGATGGTCAGGTTGTATGTGCCATTAGTGAGGACAAAAGCAGCTCACGACTATGGTGCTTCAATAGACAATATGAAGGCAATTTGTACAGAATTTGTCTGATTTGCAACGATGAGGACATAGATCGCATCTTCTGCTCATGTCCAAGTGCAATCTAACAATCTTAATATGCGGGTGATGGAAATGTGAGCTGAGGCAAGCAGGCAAATGTTGTTTTGACAAGCATTAGAACTGATCGGATTGATGATGGTCATCATGCATATATAAAACGTTAAGACCGGAGTAAGTCATTGACCATTCTATGCACTACTTGGAATGAGAGGAATGTCATACGTTGTAGATGAGAGGTATATTAAGGAGAAAACGAGGTGTGCGACAAGGTGTTGAATGTGTCAGGAAGGTTGTTCCATATTGTAGAAGGAAAAGATTGAATTGCATTAATGAGAGGCCCTAGGGTTCTCCTATATAAAAGAGGAACATGGTGGGCAAATAACAAGAAGAAAATAAAGAAAGTAGATATTATGAAAACAATAAGAATGACAACTAATATCTCAACATTCTCCCTCAACTACGAGGCAATGCGCTGCATGAGAGAGAAGGTCAGAGAAGCGGTTGGAAAGGGATCGAAAGCATGGTTGGACATCATAGACGAGCGATGGTCTAAGATGCTCTTACATCCTCTTCACAAGGCCGATAAGTTTTATGTAAAAATGGATTTCTTTTCATTTTTTAGATTTCTATGGTTGGACATCATACATGAGCTTGTTCGTGACTTTGTGTGCAGCTTATTACTTCAATCCTAAGTACAAGTACAAGAATGGACTTGGTACAAATACTGACCTTCTAGCAGCCGTACAGATTGTGGTGGAGAAGCTCATTAAGGACGAGTAGTTACAGATCATGTGCATGAACGAGGTAATCCTCAATTTCGAGGCGACCAAGATGACGGAAGCCGAGAAGGTTGGTTTGGCATCGATGTATATGTCGAGCGACGCCAAGCTATGGTGGAGGAGCCGTACAGCAGATGAAGCAAGACCGAGGATATCCAGATGGGATGATCTAGTCGCGGAACTGAAGGCGTGATGAACCTCAGTTTCATCATCTTTATTTATTATAATTAACCCCCTTGCTTATTGTTTTGTCAATAAATCCCTGTTAATGTCCTATAATTAACAGAGTCCTTAATAAATTAAAAATCACAAAAAAATGACAAAACAAAATTCATGGTATTTTTAGACTTAAAAATACCCTCAAAAATATTCCGGGCCCTTGTTTGATTTCATTTCCAGTTTTGGTCAACATGAAACTTGTAGATCTCGTAAAGATCTACAACTTTCATGTTTTGAGTTTTCTCAAATTCGGCCAATAGGACCCTCAAAAACCAAAAATACCCTCCGAATAATCTGATTGGGCCACGTGGCCCATTCTGGGGGTGCCACGTGGCCCGGCCTCTTTGTCTTATCCGCCACCGACCCTGGCCGTTGGATCTTGCTTCAGATCCAACGGCCCCGCCGCTTCCACGTATCTGCCTTCTCCCAGCCATTGATCATCCCCCGCGCTTCATCTGAACCATCCCTTAGCGCCGCGCCCACAGCTTGCCACGTGGCGCGTTGTGCGCCCTTCGATCGCGTTCCAGATCTCTCATCACAGCCGCTCAACCCGCTCTCTCTCCTCAGCCGATAGATCACACCCGTGACCCCATCTAGGCCGTTCGATGCCGCCTTGCGCATAGCTCGCCACGTGGCGCATCCATCCGCCACTGATCACTCCGCCCCCGATCTAATCATGGCCATCCCTTCGCGCCTCAACGACGGCCGTTGGATCTTCAGATCCAACGGCTGCGGGCTATCGTCAACCTCCGGACGCCTTCCACCCCCACGTTCTCCACTACGACAACACCTTCCGCCCTTTCCATTTTTACCCGAGTCTCCAGACACCTCCTCCACCATCTGGAAACCCCACGACCATCGCCATTCATCCCTCTTCCTCGCGACCTCCTCGTCAACCCACGAACCTCTCTCTAGTCCTCCCATTTCCCCCTCGAAACCACGTCGCCCACCATCACTTCCGCCGAGTCGCCTCTTCAAATACACCGCCCCCCACCTCGGTTTTGACTGTCCACCTATACGTGGGAGGAGGCCCAGCCCTCCTCCGCCTCTCTGTGACAGAGAGGGGCGAGGGGATTGAGCGATGACGACCTCCCTCTCCGGTGATGACCCTCCGTCGTTCTCGGCGGAGCTGCGGCGCTCCGCGACCGCTCGAGCTGCACCAAGTGGCTGAAGGTGTTCAGCGAAGACCCGGGCGTCGATCCAGACGTCCAGCCCAAGCCTCCGCTCCGCCCCATCGCAGGTAAGCCCCTCTGAACTTCTTTTAATTTTTTTATTTGATTTCTCTGCTTTAATTAGGCTCCTCAGGTTAATTTCGCTCGCCATTCACATCTTCATGAGCCTCAACTCCATTCCCCCTTCATCGCGCACTATTCCGACAGCCCCCTTCTCTTTCCTCCATATCTTTCCACAGCCGACCCATCTCCTCCGCCACCCACGGCGGAGGAGCTCCAAGCTCCCCATGTTCTTCGCTCGCCGAGCTCACAGTCCACTCACGCACGCACTTCTTGTTCGCTTCGGCTACACCTTAACGCTGCAGGTCGATCCATTTCTTCAATGGTCGGAGAGGTCGTCGGGTCATCTTCGTCACCACCGTCCTTGACATCAGCGACTCGAACACCCTCTCCAGAGCGTCCATAGCCTCGCCCGAGCTCCGAGCTTCGTCGACCGACCTTCAGAAGCCTCGGGCGAGCATCACCGGAGCCAGGACAGAGCGGCGGAGGAGGTGGGTCTTCGCCGGAGACCTGAACTCGCCGCCAGCTGAAGTCTGAGGAGAAGATACAGCAGCCGTTGGATGATCCTTCATCGGCGATCATCTCACGGCCCAGATGAGGCCGCGTCATCGACTTCAGTAGCCCTTGGATCATCTGGATCCAACGGCCTCCAACAGGCCACGTGGAGTCACCTGAGCACGCAGTAGCCATCCGATCATCAGGATCGGGTGGTTCACAATGAACCACGTGGCGTTACCAGAACCTCCCCGAGCCTCCGTCTCCGATCCTCCAGGCTTGGGAGTTCCAAGCCTTCGCCGAAGCAACAGCGAACCTGCAGCGAATCCGAGCCTCTGCCGAGCCTCTTTCCGAGCCTAGAAAGCACGTGCCTCTCTGGGTAAATTGCAGAGCTGCCCTTGATCTTCTCCAAATTTGCAAATAGGTCCCCGCGCATATGGAATATTTACAGGGAAGGCCCGGTACTTTATTTTTATTGCATTTCAGTCCTTTCCAGGGACCTTTTTGTAGCTATCTTTTCATGTTTTCTTTCAGTTATGCCCTTGCTTTCCTTTATGCATATCTTGAGCTACGTATGTCCAATTCTGTTGATTTCAGGTTCATTTTAACGCTGGTTTGATGATCTTTCTAATGGCATACTTAATTTGTTGTTTTGGACACAATGAATTTCGATGTATTATTTTGATAGCTATGTGTCACTTAATCTATGCCTTGTTCGAGTTGAGTTCATAACCTTAATTAAATCTGGAATTGACTTGTTGACTATTTTGCTCATTATTTTCTATCTAGGGCATATCTCCATTGCATCGCATTGCATTTACTTGCACGATAAAAATGATTAAAAAAATATGCATGTTTATTTTTAATGCATTGTCATGTTGTTGCTTTGACCTATATACCTTGAATTCAACACCTAATTGAATACACTTAAATCCGATTAATACGAGAGAGGCTCGTGTCCCTGAGTTCGACCTTGGTATCTTGCCAAGTAAAATAAGATCACGATCACCTCATTTCGATTCATTATGGCATATATCTAAATGAGGTGATCGCTTTGACGACCGAAATCGGCCCGACTGCTCCGACATCTCCGAGTGCTAATTTAGCATCCTTAAAGGGTCGATTTTGCGGTTCTTCAAGGCGCAGTTCCTGCCCAAGAATACTGCGTGGATTGCACGGGAGGCTCTTCGATGCCTAAAGCAGATAGGCATTGTTCGTGAGTACGTGAAGCAGTTCACGTCCTTGTTGCTGGACATCAAGGGGATGTCCGAGGAGGACAAGCTGTTCAACTTCACGATCGGGTTGCAAAGCTGGGCGCAAGCCGAACTGCGGAGGCAGAGAGTGAAAGACCTTAATTCAGCGATCGTGGTGGCAGATGCATTGGTCGATTATGGGGCGGCCCAACCAAGTCACAATGCTGAAGAGAAGGAGTTCACCAGCAAGCCGAGGGCGCGGTCGAAGGACAAGGGCAAAGGCGTTGCCCATGATCCACCAATGGAGGAACGGGAGTACTCCAAGAAGAAGGAGCAACCCAGGAGCAAGGGGTGCTTCACATGCGACGGACCGCATAGGGCGCGGGAGTGCCCAAAGAAGGAGAAGCTGAACTCTCTTCGTGGGGACGAGGAGGAGGAAGTAGAAGGTGAGATACGCTTGGGAGCAATAGGTGCGATGCCCAAGGTACGTCTCACGACACTTCGAGCTAGAGCTTCGAATTCAGTGGAGGGAGGGAACTCTACAACAAAGAGCTTTGGAGGCGCCAAGGCTCGATCAAGGACGCACAGGAGTGCGCAGGTGCATGCTGGGCACCAACATGTGTGCAGGAGGCATACAACCAAAGCCGCGGATAGGAGAACATCCGTGCACGAGAAGGCGATGCAGAGCTCCGGAGGGCGATGCAGCATGGACAACGAGTTACATGTCCATGGGGGTGGAGTGGTGACGAACCACACCACCAATGATCTTGCAGGAAGCAAGATACCGAAGACGCTCGGAGCGCAGGAGGTGCTCATTTCCAAGGATGTGGAGACGTCCACAGGGAACGATAGAGATCGTCAACGAGCGTGCGTGGAGGAGAGAACTCCACATGTGGAGCTGGAGCAGCCACAAACCAGCGATGGAGCTGCTGTATCCAGGAGGGATACACTGAAAATGGGAGCTGACGAGGAAGCTCCACTTTTCACGTTGAAGACCAAGTCACGGAGGGACGTGTTTCGTGAAAAGACTAGGTGTAGGAAAGGAGGCGGTGCATGGCGGCACCACCCTTCCAATTGAGCCGCATCAGGAGGTGCATAGCGGATGGAGGATCGTGATGGGACGCCAGCTGAAGAGGGAATGCTCGGTTGAGGACAACCGATTCTTCAGGTGGGGGAGGCATGTCACACCCCCAAATTCCGTGATCGAGAATGATCGTGCAGACACGGTAGCTGGATGCTCGAGAATGATCGATGGGGCTGGACTTCAGGAGGAGTCCGAAAATGCGTGGATAGCAGGGAGGTTATCCACGGGAGTCGGGAGGCTCCACCGTACGTTACAAAGGAGAAGCGTCACACAGGACACTGGCTCGGTAGCAGACTGTCGTGGTTCTTGTAGCAGTACGAGCACAATGAAGTACAGGCAGCAGTGCAAGACATGACAGTGGATGCACGTAGTCATACATACGCGAGCGCAGAAGGGCGGTACGTAGTGAAGCAGTACGCATCGAGGAGCTATGGGTACGGTCACAAAGGCGTACGCACGAAGGCGCATGGTATCGGTATTGATACGTGACGGTCCAAGGAGGCATGGAGCGTTTCAGGTGCTGAGTACGAGCATTGTCGAGCATGCTCGGTTGTACACGTACGAGAGTGGTCTGTAGGCCACGATAGCGAAGCTCTAGAGGACTTCCCCTTAGCATGGAAACGCTAAGGAAGGGTTTACCGCAGGAGAGTCTGGAGGCCGCGGGTTCCCTTTGGCACAAGATCAAGTGTTCGGTGGCACTTGGTGAATTATGGCAAAGCTGCATCAGCAAGCGTTGGAGCGCGAGTGTGCTGATGACTGGGCGGTTGACTGGGCGCCAACCGTGCAGGAAGACGAAAGGTCAACACGGGAGTCGAAGAGACAAGCAGACGAAGAGTTGCTGAGGAACGCGAAGGGTTGCCGAAGAACTCGAAGGGTCTCTTGTGTATTTATGTATCATTATTGTAGATGTAATAATGAGTGTCCCTTGGGTTGCCTTGAGTCTTGTATATAAGAAGAGGTGGTGGCTCATTTGTAAACACACAAGTGTAAAGAGTACACAAGTCTACACGAGAGAAAGTGTAGAGTGTCCACCCACTCCTGAGATAGTTCCCCTTCTAATAAAGAGAAGAGCTTTGTGCCCGTGCTCGTGTGATTGCTTGGTAGAGTTCTTGATCGTTCTTGAGTGTGTTCTTGAGAGTGTTCTTGAGCGATCCGGAGTTCGTGCTCGTGTTTGTGTTGGAAGCGTCGGTGCGCTAGCAAGCAGGAGTACGAGAAGAGTTGAAGCGTGTCTGTGACCGTTCTACTCGGGAAGGCTGGTTAGCTACGGGTTAGCTAACGCCGCACAGGATCGGTCGAAATCGATAACGGGATTTTGACCCTGTGACAACTCCCATGGTGGGCTTCTTGTCGCCATCCACGATCCGCAATGCAGAAACAACTAGATCCATGATCCTCGTGACCCGAGTCACATCATCCCAAAAGGAGATATCATTGATCAATATCTCCACCTTCCGTCCTCCTTCAGTTCGAGCTTCAGGTATCTCGAACCACTTACTCTACCAACACATAGTTTTCAAACTTGTCTTATGTTGCTTGAGACTTTGCAACGCTATAAAATTGGTTGCAAAGCGTGTGATGTCAGGCCTCACCAACTCCCCATTGCACATCCGCCTTGTCAGTGCCAGCACTTTGCCGTGGTTGTAAATGAATGTGGTGATCATTCGTACTTTCTCCACCACCCTTGAGACGAGCTTCCTCTTGTTGAAATCCTTAAGGATCAAATCAATGCAATGCGCAGCATACGGTGTCCAAAAAATTCCGTAGCTGCTGGACTTCATTATTGTTTCACCAACCTTCTTGAAGTTGCTGCCGTTATCCGTCACAATTTGCACAATGTGCTCTTTCCCAACCTCTTTTATAACGTCCTTCATCAACTTCAGAAGGTACATGTGGTCCTTCACATGCTCAGATGCATCGACAGATTTCAAGAAGATTGTCTTCCCATCGCAGTAGACAAGGAAGTTGATGATCTGCTTCCTCGTGTAGCTCGTCCACCCATCGCACATAAATGTCACCCCGTACTCTGGTCATCTCCTCCTCAACTCGGCGATGTACTCATTCATTTCCTCTTTCTCCATCCCCGGGTATTTGTTCATGATCTCGTAGGATGTAGGAGCCTTCACTCTCGTTCCTGCTGCAGCGATCTCATCAATGGCATGCTGGAGAAATTGCCTGCCTGCAATGTTGGCAGGAATGCTCTCCCCAAAGAAGAGCTTGTTGATGGCCTTTCCCGCTCTTTCTTGTGCATTGGTGAACATTCCCTTCACCGTTTTCTGCCTCGAATCCTTACTTGCCTTGTATTGCATTGATCTGCTTCTCGTCAAGAATGGCTCAATTCCCTTCCATGTGTGTTTCTTAGTGGGTGATGGTATTGGTGCGCCTCCAGAACCACTCCCACTCCCACCTACACCATAGAAGCCGCCCCGTGCACCACCGAGTTCTCTCCTCTCGAACTCGCTCCCCAATTATTCTTGTGTAGCCCTTCTGTATGCCCTACTCTCCGCTGCAGTCTGAATGTCGGCGGGGTACACAAAATCATCATCGTCTGAATCAGAAATGACGTAGAATTCTTTATCGAACATGAACTCCTTCATTTGTTCTTCCCTTCCTACCCTCTCCGTCTCCTTTTCCTTCTTTCCATCCAAGCTCGCCTTGACCTTGTCCCTCACATCTTTGGGACAACGCGTGCACTTGGCAACATTCTTGTTGTTTTTTTTTACGCTTAACATTCTTGTTATTGCCAACAAGATGTTGCTTCATCCTTGTGATCCCGCCTCCTCCCAACTTCTTCCCACAGAAATTGCATTGTGGCTTCGCCTTATTTCCATCAGGAGCAGAGGCATACGTCCATCCAGATCCAATGTCCTCACTGAACTCGTCCCTCTAATCATCAGAACTGTCGGATCCAGAACCGGAACCAGAATGTGCCATGGTGATGATCGTCGAAATCTGCGAAGAAATTCAAGAACAATCATTAACTTAGCATACAATGCGACCGTTTATGAATATTAAATTATTTTATGCTTTAAATTTCGGAATTATTATATATTTAATTTTTGTAACACCTACTATTTTGATTTACAGAAAAGGTACCTTAGATCTATACATCATGGTCTTAAATCTACCAATTAGGGGACCATTTTCAAGAAAGACTACCTAAGTGACAAAATATGAACAAAAACCTAAATATTTAACAAATGATTTTCGGATTTTCTATATTTTCAAATTTTATTAATCAAAAAAAATCCTGATTATGATTTCTACTTCCAAAACATAAAATCCAAATATATAATACTCCAACTCATTATCGTTGCACATTAAACCTCAAAAGCCCCAATTTCCTCTAACATAGACACAACAAAATGTTCTCCAACTATGTTTTAGTTCATGTTAACTTGAGATCTGAGATACCATGTTCATAGCTAACACTATTGTGCAATAAAAAACAAAAGCCCTAATTTTCGTCCCCAAATAAGAAGCTATGTTTGGGAAATCTCTCAAAAAAAACACCATGGCAGGCTATATCAACATCCTAACAGTGAAACCCCTAAAAAAATTATGAATTTGAAGAAGAATTAGCCTAATTTGGCTTACCTCGAAGGAAGAAGACCTTGGAAGAGGAAGGATCTGGTTCTGCCCGAAGTCAGTCGAAATGGGGAGCTTTCAACCAAAATTTCGGTAGATCTCGAGTCTCGACATATCGGTGTATTTTTTAATGAAAGATTCCATATGTCGGACGATATCTCGAGTCGAGCCGAAATATCGTCGATATCTCGAGATATTTCGCCCGAAAACGTGGAAATCGATATATATAGTGGTTTCGAAAGCCCGGACCCGTCGAAACCGATATTTCGACGAAATTTCATCGAATTATCGTGAAATTTCAGTCCATGCTGATAAGGCACTCTGGCAAGGGCCTTAGTAAAAACATTTATTTCTAGTCTTCGGAGATGACATGCGTAATGGCAATAAGACCCTTTTGTATCATATCACGAGTGTAGTGACAGTCCACCTCTATGTGATTGGTCCTCTCATGAAAAGTTGGGTCGTTGGCAATGAGAAAAACATACTGATTGTCACATTGGAGGTGCATGGGAAGAGGCACATCTATGCAATATGAACATATCTGACCCACATTATCTCGGTGCTAGCATGTGCCATGGCCCTGTATTCTAACTCAGCATTCGATCTGTCAACCACGATCTGCTTCTTACTCTTCCAAGAAACCAGGGAATTCCCTATGAACACAGTAAAGCTTGAAGTAGACTTCCTATCCTTGTAGAAAGAAAAGATTGAATTGCATTAATAAGAGGCTTTAGGGTTCTCTTATATAGGAGAGGAACCTGGTGGGTAAATTACAAGAAGATAAAAGAAATAGATAATATGAAAACAATAAGGAAGATAACTAATATCTCAGCATGTATGTAATGGAGAAGTAAAGTGAATATGTGATGTTTTGTTCATGTTGGGAAACGTGAATGAGATGTTTATTCCATAGCCCTAGGCTCTCTTATATAGGGAGTAGCCTATGGGTAAATTACATAAAGAGGATAACAAGAGAAATAAAATAGCAACAAGGTACAATAACTCAACGTGCGTCAACACTCCCCCTCAAGATGGAGCATAGATGTCAATCATGCTCAGCTTGGAGGCACACTTCTGAAATGGGCCACGTAATAATGCCTTGGTAAAAATGTTTGCCGTCTGGTTCTCTGAAGTAACGTGGGATGTGGTAATAAATCCTTTCTGGATCATATCACGTATGAAGTGACAATCCACTTCAATATGCTTGGTCCGCTCATGGAATGCAGGATTATTAGCAATGAACAAAGCAGCCTGATTATCACACTCCAAGTTCATAGGAAGTGGTATATCTAAGCATAGATCTGTCAGCACTGCTTTCACCCACATCATCTCTGTAGTAGCCTGGGCCATAGCCCTATATTCGGATTCAGCACTGGATCTAGCTACCACAGTTTGCTTCTTGCTCCTCCATGAGACTAGGGCATCTCCGACATAGACAGCGTACCCTGAGGTGGACTTTCTATCCTTAGGACATCCTGCATAGTCTGCATCTGCGCATGCATAGACAGAAATCCCCTTTCCTTTCTTAAACAGCATACCTTTACCTGGAGAAGATTTGAGGTATCTAAGTATCATGTGTATTGCATCCATATGCACCTGGCGTGGCTGCTCCATGAACTGGCTCACACGGCTTACTGCAAATAATATATCTGGCCTAGTGATGGTGACATATAGCAGTTTGCCTACCAGTTCTCTGTATCTTCTCCTGTCAACCTCCTCTGTGTCATCATCATACATCTTCATGCTAGGGTCCATAGGTGTCGTAGCAGGTCGACACCCTAGCATACCTGTCTCACTTAGTAGATCTGTGACATACTTCCTCTGTGACATGACTAGTCCATACGGATTTCTAGCAAACTCCAGCCCCAGAAAATATCTAAGGACTCCCAGGTCCTTGATGACAAACTCGGTCCCTAGCCTTTCCTTTGCCTGCTTAATGCCCTGGTCATCATCACCTGTTATCAAGATATCGTCAACATAAACCATGATTACAACAGTACCTCTTGCCGTTTTCTGTACAAACAAGGAATGATCAGCATTTGAGCGTTTGTATCCTTGTTTCTCAAAGAGGTCTGACAGCTTCTGGAACCACGCTCTGGGGCTCTGCTTAAGGCCATAGATAGCCTTATGTAATCGGCAAACCTTGGAACACTCCCCCTCAACAGCAAAACCTGGTGGCTGTTGCATGTAGACCTCCTCCTGCAAATCGCCATACAGAAAGGCATTCTTCACATCCAGTTGATATAGGGGCCAGTCTTTAGTGACTGCAACAGATAAGAGGATCCGTAGAGTGGAATGACGAGCCACCGGGGAGAACGTGTCAAGGTAATCAACCCCATATGTCTGTGTGAATCCCCTTGCAACTAGGCGTGCCTTGTACCTGTCAATGGAGCCATCTGCATTATGTTTCACTGTAAACACCCACTTGCAACTCACCGGGTTGACATCTGGAGGTATAGTAACCAAGCTCCATGTTCCTCTGGACTGAAGTGCCGCCATCTCTTCCTCCATTGCTAGCCTCCATCGAGAATCCTGCAAGGCCTCATGGTGATTCCTTGGAATATCTGTAGCTGAAAGTGCCAACGCAAATGTCTTGAAAGGTCCAGATAGCCTCTCAAACGACACCACTGCTGAAACTGGATACTGGACACAGCTTCTCTTTGACTTGCGTAGAGCGATTGGAACATTTAGGTCCTCTGTGGAATCAGCATGCTCCTGTGATACATCCTGCTGAGTAATGTCGTCAGATTCATCAACATTAATATTTTCATTACATACCGTAGGCGAGCTAGTTGACTGGTCAGGACCATGAGCTTGATTCGGCCTTCGGGTGTAATGGAATGGTAATGGAGGTACTATTGATGGCGTTGTTGGTGGTGGTGATGGTGGTGGTGGTGGTGGTGGTGGTGGTTGAGATGTTGGTGGTGCCATGAACACAGTATCAGGGGATATAGATTGTGGCTGCATGTTTCCAGATTCGGAGAAGTACATGATAGATTCAAAGAATGTAACATCTGCGCTGATCACATACCGCCGACGCAGAGGGTCAAAACATTTGTACCCCTTTTGAGTTCTGGAGTACCCCACAAAGACACACTTGACAGCCCTAGGAGAGAGCTTGTCAGAACCGGGCGACAACTGATGGACAAACGCGACTGACCCAAACACACGAGGGGTAAGAGTGAACAGATCCTTGTTAGGATATATAAGAGAGAAGGGGATCTGTTCATTCAAGACGGACGAGGGCATACGATTTATAAGATAACATGCAGTGAGTACTGCATCACCCCAGTAGGAATACGGAACATGACTCTGAATGAGAAGAGACCTTGTGACATCAAGGAGGTGACGGTGTTTTCTTTCTGCAACCCCATTCTGTTGGGACGTATGGGCACATGATGTTTGGTGAACAATTCCCTTAGAAGAGTAGTAGTTGGCTAGATTATTGGTGCACAATTCTAAGGCATTGTCACTTCTCAAAAATTTGACAGTGGTGGAAAAAACATTCTGAATCTCATTTAGAAATTGAATAATAATGTTTCCAGCTTCAGACTTATTTTTCATTAAAAAAACCCATGATGCTCTAGAGAAATCATCCACAAAAACAATATAATACCTGTGTCCCTGAAGATCGGGAACACGACTTGGACCCCATACATCAACATGAAACAACTCAAATTTGGAGTTACTACTCCGACCTTGACCACTGGGAAACGATGACCTGTGATGTTTTCCCAACTGACACGCCTCACACTGGATAGGTGTGTGAGGAAGGCTATAAGGTAAGACACGACACAACTTCTGAAGCGGGAGGTGACCAAGACGCAGATGCCACAAGAGAGGAGATACTTGTCCAGCGGGAGAAGAGGTGATTCCAGCAAATGGGGTCTGGTTCAGACGATAGAGGCCTCCTTGCTCATATCCATGACCAATCACGTTGCCCGTACGGATGTCCTGAAAAATCAAAGAAGATGAATCAAAAATAGCTCGACATTGGAGATCCTTCGTAATCTGGCTGATTGACAATAGATTCATAGAAAAATGCGGTGCATGTAAAACATTCTTGAGCTGCATAGATGATGTCAATCTAATCTCCCCCTGACCCATGATGGGGGAATGAGTGCCATTGGCAATCACTACTGTTCGTCCTGGAGGAATCTGAGTATATCCTGAAAGTAGACTCTGGTCGCCACATAGATGATGTGTAGCGCCTGAGTCCATGATCCATGGCAATGTATCCGATCTACTACTATGTAGTGCAAGTGTACTACCTGAAGTACTCGTAGAGGCAGACGCAGAAGCAGAAGCAGCAACATCCGTATGACTCTCTGTCGTCGGTGCAGATGGTGGAATAATGCCCCTGAGGCGGGCAACCAGATCATCAAACCGCTGATCCAGTGAAGCAGGAGAAGGAGGCTCTATCTGCTCAGCGGCTCGTGCAGATGCAGGAAATCCATGCTTGGAATAGCATGTGTCTTCAGTATGGCCGATTCTGTGACAATATGAGCATGTTGGCCTAGTGCGGCCACCCCTTCCACGGGGAGTACGTCCACGGCCCTGGTAATGAGAGCCACGGCCCCTGTTGACTGCCATGGCTGAGGGATTCTGGCTAGTGGCTGCAGAAGGTACAGTGATCCTACTCAACCTATGAAAAGCCTCCTCCATGGGAGGAATAGTTGAGTCAGCCAGAATCTGTGAACGAGCAGCCTCATACTCTGGGTCGAGTGCTGCGAGAAACACACCCACCATCGTTGCGTTTCTATATGTCTTTTGCTGCTCTGGCGTGGCGGTAAGAGGCATGAAGCTATGAAGCTTCTCAAACATTCCTCTCAAAGATGTGTAGAGAGAATGTAACGGGCGACCATTCTGCTTTATTGTGAATATATCATGTTGTAGTTGCAGAATTTTTGTCTCATTCTTCGCCTGAGAATATGTTGATGCCAGAATATCCCACATGTCTTTTGCTGTGGGTTGATGTAGAATATCATTGGCAATTTCAATAGCCAATGTGCCAGACAGCCACACCTTAGCATATGCGTCATCTGCCTCCCATGAGGCATGAACTCCAGTCTTCTCTGCAGGCTCGGGCTCTGTGAGAATATGCTTCTTGCCCGTGGACTTCATCATACTCATGAACTGCATTGCCCACAGTTCATAGTTCGTACCATCCATCTTGACGATGGGCGCTGGACCACGAAATGCGCCCATAGATGGGATGTCAGCCTTGCTTTCTGACATACTGGACACGGAAGACTGGAGCGACTGAGAGGAAAAATAATCTTCGTCTACAATGACATAGACGGGATTAGTTGCGTGTGTAGACTTCAAGCAACTAACCCCATGTAGAACCGGCTGTGTGCCCTAGGGTTTTGGGACTTAGGGCACGTAGGCACGTGCAAAAAGCACGCGCGTACGCACTGGAGTGCGTCAACTGGATGATCTCACACGCACTAACGCACGCAACTGTGCGCTTGACAGTGCGCACACTCGCGTGACAGGGGGCCTATGCGCGCGAACAGGGGGCCTATGCGCGCAGGAGACTATGCGCGCAACAGGCGCGCGTGATTATGCGCCCAGTTGATGTCCTGGGCTGTGCGCAGGCGTGCGGCACAGGAGCACGATGATGCACGCACCTGCGCACAAGGCGTACAGGCGCGAGGAGCGCGCAAGATGCGCAAGGGGCGTGCGAGGAGCGATGCGCCTAGATGCCCAGGCGAGAGACGATGGCCCAGGCGAGGGGCGATGCGCGAAGTGCGTCGCCGATCGGCAGCGAAGTGCGTCGCCAATCGGCTAGGCGGCGCCAATTCGAGAGGGAGAGAGAAGAGAGGCCGGCGGGTGGGGTTAGGGTTAGGGTTAGGTTTCGAGAACTCCGGTCTAGGACCGTCGCTCTGATACCATGTTGGGAAACGTGAATGAGATGTTTATTCCATAGCCCTAGGCTCTCTTATATAGGGAGTAGCCTATGGGTAAATTACATAAAGAGGATAACAAGAGAAATAAAATAGCAACAAGGTACAATAACTCAACGTGCGTCAACAGTTCATAAAGTTTAATAAGATGTCGATGGCATCACGAGAAGAGCATTGATCCGTTGTGATGCAGCGTGACCCCAGATTATAGGGCCACATTTATTTAATTAGTTAATCGTCAATTTTATTTACGTTTTTAGGTTGTCGAAATTGTTTAATTAAATAATTGAGATCGCATGTGATCTCAACGTTTATTTCGTAGATTTTAATTTGAATTTGGGTCAATTAATTAGTAGAGTCAGTTTAGGCAAGTTGGTTGTCAATTTAAATTAGTTTACTATTTTTGTAAACCCCTCTCTCCTATATAAAGAGAGGGTAGCCCATTGTTTTTAGGAAGTCAAGTATTAATCAAAGTTTGAGATTTTATCTCTCTCCTCTCTATTTTCTCTCCTCCCTCCACGCGGTCTTCACGATTCCTCTCCAAAACCCCACGCATCCGGCGTGATCTTCTCTTCTCTCATCCTCTAATTTCTTCTCCATCTATATTTCTTCCACCGAAAATTATTTTCCACCGTCGAATATTTCTGTTTTGCATCATTTGGTATCAGAGCATGGATATTGAGTCGTTCCTACGAATCAACGATCCCGTGGCATATTGGCGTCTCAAGCTCGATCTCAACCGCGTATCTTATGGGCCGCATGCGCGTTCGCGTCAACGGAAGTATAAAAAGCGTCTTACGGCATCCTTGAAGGTCCAAGCATGGTTGGACACAACCTTAGATGAAGATTCAACCGTCGACGACAAAAATCAGATCGTGGCAGCCATTGTTCAACCCTATTTCGGGACGAAAATTGAAGGTACTTTCATTATAGATGAAGATTTATTTCCTGTGCAACCAAACAATGAAGACAAAGGCCCGATTTTTGACACAAACGCGGAAGAAGAATCTGATTTCGAAGTCGAAGTTGCTGTCCGGGAGTTTACAGATCAGCCCCCATCACCTGCGGAGTCCCCGATGGCAACCCCAACCTCGCCGCCAACCCCCGCGGCAACCCCGACCCCCCCGGCGACCCCCTGGCCATTTCAGCCCCTCCCGCGCCACCCTTCGCAGCCCCCGCAACTCCCATCCTCGCCGCACCATCATCAGCTCCCTCCTTCCCCTTCACTGCGCCGAGTCCCCTCCCGATTTCCCTCTCGAACTTCACCTCTCCACGCCGCCCAAAGTCCCCCCCCCTCCTCACACGACGCCGCAGCCCTCACCCTTCCCTCTTCCCACTCGCCCCGCTACTCGTCAGGCCGCCGCACCGCACCTCTCCAACCACCACTGTCGCCGCGCCTCTCCCCGACTCGGCGGCGCCCCATCTCGGCCAGCCAGCGCCCCTCGCCGCCGCTGCCACTTTTCCCCCCTTCCCGCGCCACTCCAACCCCACCTACCCCCTTGAACAGCCCCAGTTTCTCCCTTCCATCCTGGTACCGCCGACCATCTCCGCAAGCCACCCCCGCCGCCATTTGATGATGACGAACGAAACCCTTACGGGGGTTGTTTCGGTCATGGGGATTGAACCCCCCAATTTCAGGGATTTGGAGTTGAGGTGGAAAAATTGCAAAATACAATTTCCAAAAATATTTATTTGCAGAAAGGTCCACTGTGATAGGAAAGTAAGGAAAAATAAAGAGCTGCGACAATTGCGCCCAGGTCCCTGGCGGCAGAAATACTTTAAAAAAAGGGTTGTAATTGGGAAATCAAAGGTTCCTCCTTATCCAAATAGGACTAGGGCCTTGGGTTTTCCCTATAAAAGGACCCCATGGCTTCATTCTTTAGCCACATCTCCTCTTCTCCTCTCCTTATGCCATTGGTTCATTATGGATTCACCAAGAACCATATTCTCCATGCCGCATCAATTTTTTGAACATCACGGGAAGGAAACAACAATCAAGACGACGTCGCCATTCGCACCGCACATGTTCTTCAACCACGACAGCCGCACCTGTCCCGCCCGCACATGGATTCCGTCGTTCGCTCCACATCAATTCTTCCAGAAGACGACGAAATGCGCCGAATCCTCCTCTAAGCCCGCAGATTCCGCAATTCGTCAGGAGCCGAATTTTTAAAGCGGTGGAGAGTTGATGCAGCGTGACCCCAGATTATAGGGCCACATTTATTTAATTAGTTAATCGTCAATTTTATTTACGTTTTTAGGTTGTCGAAATTGTTTAATTAAATAATTGAGATCGCATGTGATCTCAACGTTTATTTCGTAGATTTTAATTTGAATTTGGGTCAATTAATTAGTAGAGTCAGTTTAGGCAAGTTGGTTGTCAATTTAAATTAGTTTACTATTTTTGTAAACCCCTCTCTCCTATATAAAGAGAGGGTAGCCCATTGTTTTAGGAAGTCAAGTATTAATCAAAGTTTGAGATTTTATCTCTCTCCTCTCTATTTTCTCTCCTCCCTCCACGCGGTCTTCACGATTCCTCACCAAAACCCCACGCATCCGGCGTGATCTTCTCTTCTCTCATCCTCTAATTTCTTCTCCATCTATATTTCTTCCACCGAAAATTATTTTCCACCGTCGAATATTTCTGTTTTGCATCACGTTGGCTTCTAAAAATGATTGTCGTCTAAAAATTTCCGTAAGGGAGCAAAAAGGTTACAAAAATTATATAAAGAAGAAACAAATCCATACAAGTCCCCTTAATTGCACACAACATTGGATGTTTAATACCATGTAGTGTACAACATGCTCTAGGTAACATCTTGCATGCATGGTATGTACTTAAATATTGATATCGTGTCGTTTTGCCACAATCCAGAAGGGAAATACCGACTACAGAGACGATCGCCTACAGAACTTTGATGGCATCAAAAACAGTGGAAATGATATAAAATATTTTTTTCAAAAAATTTAAGGTTTTTAATGTTCTTTAAATAACGAATAAGATAGAAATATACTTTTTAGTGAAATATAGGTCTAAATATAAATTATTTAGTAGTATCATCATCATAATCATTGCACAAACAAATACGCAGGCATGTCATTAGTAGTTTGCTCGTGTAGAATGCAATGTGCACATGGCCTCAAATTTCAGCGAAATTCGGTCGAATTTCTGTCGAATATCAATATCCTGTCGAAATCGAAATTCAACCGAAATAGTCGAAATGATTGAAATATGGAGGTCCTAGTACAAAAATTGACCGAAATGACCGAAATTTCGATCGAATTTCGTCCGAAATTCCACCGGAATTCCGTTTCGGTCGATCACCGAAATGGTGACCGAAACCGACCTTTAGGGCGTTGAATGTGCATAAATAAGTTGAAATAACAAATAATGCAGTTTCATAAACTCATAATTCATTGCATACCAATACAATGCTTACAACATATATAAGCTATATATTCATCAGTCATTGGAAACAGAAGTGTCTTGTTGGATCCATATTGTCGTCGGATTGGATTGTCTCATGCTTTATGCCCTCCTCCATATCGTCTCTCAATTAAAACTCAATAGTCCGCATAATTCTCACATCATATAGGAGTGAATTGGATTTATAGTCCATCAAATACAATATATATTCATGGTAAGTCACATGCGCGAAAAAGCCAAACCCAATAAGATTGTTGATTGAGGAGGCAGGATCACAAGGGCGTCGCTGCAAAGAAGATGCGGCTTGAAACCATGTAATGAAGATGACAGGCAAAAATAGATAATAGCAATTGGTGTTGAGTTGGAGAAATTGTGTAGTAAAAATTAGAAATATACTATATATGCAACCCTTCTGTGAGGAGGTGTCAGCAAATTGTTGTTATTTTCTTGAAATTCCACATAACCACCATTGTGGTGACCACAATGGAGAGGAGAAAACATATGATCCGTTCATTATTTGCGATCCATATCCATCATAGGATCTTGATGTTGCTCCATCCCCCAACATTACATCTCTTTCAATATCCATAATGATGAATATTAGCATAATATTGACAGTCTAGAAAATCCTCAACAAGATTTAACAATCAAGATAAACCTTCAACAAGATTTCAAGATTGAAGACTTCATTTATCACTTTTCAGAAATCAAAAGTTGGGGAAAACGAAGAAGCGAACTCTGTGATCCCTTATCTTCCAAAAATCAAACGGTAGAGTACACGGACCATTGAATATGCAAGCCTTCGAACCTTTAAGAATTTCAATTCCCTCAATACAGTACAATATCTTTCACACTAATGGCCATCAAATTTTTGTCCCGAAACAGCATCTCCCTCAGGAGAAGTTCCCGATAATGAAGCTTCTCTAGAATTTGTAAAAAGAAACAGAATATGCTTGGTTAATACTTAAGTTAACCCTACGAAACTGAAGGCATGTCAAAATCGAAACATTTGCTCCAAAATATTAAGTACAACACCCAAATGCCTTCCACGCTCAAATCCATCTCACAACTCATATAAAAAAACCCACAATGTTCACGATGACAAATAATTCTGCGGATGAGTAACCGTGTTGGGGGAAAATCCCTGCATGTAAAATTAATATGTATAATGCTGATTTCTTTCTCGACGTGACTTTTTGACCAACGAGCATCTACAAATTCAAAGCAAGGGACTGAGGGTTCGTTGAACAAAGTAGAGGTCAATGGTAATGAACAAGAACAGACAAACTCCTTTATTCATGAGGTCGTGTACAATACTAAAAATTCGCCGTTCGATTGGATGAAGTTCATTACATTATACATAGGCACATATAAGCATTCATTGGCATCGAGAATCGAGATGCTAAATGCCCATTATTTTGATTTATCTTTTATGTCACGCATAGCAAAAGTAGGCATAGAAACAAACACATAGATAAGCACGCAAGAAAACAACACAAGATTTACAAGGTTCACACGTAATTAGGCTAAGCCATCGACGAGCAGCAGTGAATCTCTCTCAATATGGAGAAAGAACTGTGCAGCAGAAGATGATTCAGAACACTAACCCCATTACAGTTTATATAGTACCCCATGCAGATAAATCTCCTTAAACAAACAGATTCTTGAATCTTTCTAAACTGACACCAATTTCCTACATCTCCGTCAACAATCATTTCTCGATATTTATGGGAAACAAAATACGAGTTAAAAAATAATTAGGATCCAAATGGATCCTCTAATCAATTAGGATCCAAATGGTAAATCTAATCACAAATCGATACAATCCAGATGGATCTTCTGATCAATCGGAATCCAGATGGATTCTCACCTAGGATGTGGATGGATCCACGATCAATTGAATTTCATGGCATATCAATAATCTCTAACTTGAATTTAATCCTCAAATAGAACATCAACGATTTGACTACGCCATGAATTGAATTCACGTATTGCAAAACAGCAATGCTAGACTCAATTGTTGCCGTCCCCTCCGAGGGGTTACTGCTAACAATCATCAGTGAGCAGATCCAAACAATGTTTGAACTTGCTCCATGGAACTAACATGGTGAACGTATCACACAGATCTCGTACGGACCTCGCATTAATCCTCTTGTCAAAATGAAAGAAGTGATACATGTCATTAATATGATTGATCCTCTCATGCTGTACATGACCATAGGCTAGGCATGTCGTGTTAAGAATATCACAACATATGGTAGCTAGATCACATTCTGGATCGAGATCTCCATCAAATCTTTCATCATAAGCCTTCCTTTGAAGCTTCTGTCATCGTCACATACTTTCCCTGTATGGTATACAAAGTAATCGAAGCTTGTAAGGTAACCTTCCAACTAACAACAAAGTTCCCTAAGCTAAAAGAAATAACATGGTATAGATCTCCTTCTATCAACATTTGTAACATAGCTTGAATCTAAAAATATATGATAATAAAATATTATGAATCAATTACCTATATCATATTTTACTTTCATATACCAGAATTTTTTAATTGATTGACAGCATACCAGAGGTCAGCCACATTCATGATGATCATCTTCTCGATTTTCATAATATATGATGTCATCTGCTTCTTGCTTCAGACAAACTCAACGACTCTTACACCAATGTGTTGCGCATAATGGAAGTGGAGCACAGAAACAAACACATTGATAAGAAAGAACACAAACAACTGCAAGACAAGATTTACAACATTTAGCAGCAACCATGTTGCACCCTTGACGATGGTGATGGATTTCTCTAAATATGGTGGAAGAATTGTAGTACATAGGATTATTCAAAACACTAAACCTATGGTAGTCCATATAATATCTCATATAAACAGATCTCCCTAAACAAGCATTCTCAGATCGCCTTAAATAGGCATATTTCCCCAATCTCCTTAAACGGGAATATTTCCAAAACACCTCGGATGGGATAAATAAACATGTTAAGAAACAATTAGAATTCAGATGGATCCTCTAAGCAATTTGGAGCTAAATGAATACTCTAGTCACAAATCAATCATGATCTAAATGGACCATCTAACTAATCAGAATATGGATGGATTTTCACATAAACTGGGATCAGAATGGGCCCGTAATCAATCATTATTCGAAGCACGTTAACAATTTGTAAATAAACCACGCTAAAAAAACATACACCAGCAAGGCTACTACAAAGTCAAGAAAAAACTTGTCGTTTTCACTGAATGTGCAATAAAGTACGCAACCATGCTTTTGAGTACGAAAACTCCGCCTAAATGGAGCGAGACACTCCAGCTGCCAGGCCAAATGGTTACCCGCATTACATTACATAATATAAACAGCATAATCATGCATCCAACAAACAAAAATACTTGAATAACTACCTGATTGTTGATGCAATCTATGTGCGCAATAACCTAAATGACGATTCAAGCTATGGAACTATTGAAACAAGACGACGAACGAAATAATTAATGCACGACAGGCCAAAATCAGCAACAATAATGGTCAAGTTATTTGCGTCTTAGCACCGATTGCGATCCACAAAAGTTAGGGCAAATAGATGAGTTAAGAGGATTAGAAAATTTATCACAATATTGCAACTACTAGGGGTCTCAACGATTCACCAAACCAAATCAACAATATCACAGGCCACAGACTACTATTTATACGGTAGAATATGATAACGGGCACTCATACCACAACCGGCAAGGAATGGTGGGCCTGCTTCAGATCTGATCCACGTTGTTCTGGGCGCTCGGAGTCCTGTGGGCGGCTCTGGGAACTTCACTGTCGGCCACGCGAGTCGGCGGGTGCCCACAACTGGGCTGGCGGGTGCGAGGAGCTTCTCGGAAGGCCGAAGGGTCACGCGGCAGGGGAAGGCGGCAGCGGGGTGGTCGGTAGCGATGGCGGTTTGGCAGTGGCGGGGTTGGGGAATAGGATACAGGGTCGCGTGGTCGCAGGTTGATGGCGTGGCGTTGGCGGTCGGGGAAGAATCGGCTGGGAAGGAGGGGTCGCCGGCGGGAGCTGGAGAGGTGGGAAGGGTGGTCGCGTGGTTGGCGGCGCCGTGGGAGAGCCGCGACGGCGAGGAAAGGAAGGCGGCGGTGTGGGCGAGTCGGTGGAGGCATTTCGTGGGCGATTGAGGGGCGGGGCAGACTGGGGCGGTGATGGTGAGGGAGGGGAGGCGGCGTCGGCTGGCGGGAGAAGAACGGTGCGGGGAAGAGGGGAGGTGAGATGGGAGCGGGGCGGTGGCTTCGGTGATGGGGAGAAGAGAACAGGAGGCGGCGGGGAGGGAGTACGGGGAAGAAGAAGAGAGGGCAGCGCTGGGATGGTAGGGTTACGGGAGTGGGAAAGGAAGAATCGGAGAAGGGGAGAGAGAATGCGGGACCGAGAGAGAGAGGGGTAGAGAGAGAGAGATAAGTGAGGAAATAATCTCAATTCAACTTAAAAAAACCTAATACAAAGGGAGCCCTTTATAGAGGCTACTCCCCCTCAAAAGGAGCAACAAAATCCCTAAAATTAGGGAAGAAGAAATCAAAGGAAAAATATAAAAAGAGGCCTTTTATAATGAGCCTTTTACATGGGAATGCAATAAAATCAAATAAACAAGGGAATGCAATAAAATCAAATAAACAAATACTAACTAGAATAAATAACACAAATGTTCATAAAAATGGCTTTCATGCTGCATCAACTCCCCCCTGCTGAAAAGAATCTCGCTCCGTCGAGATGGCATCGTGAAAATTCTGAAGTATATCGGGGCGGAGTTGTTGGAGTTCATCTTCGTCGATCCAGGTGCAATCGGTAAGAGGTCGTCCCTTCCATTTGACGAGATATCGTCGGAAGAGACCACGTCTAGTCGTCATGTCTCGGATATCTGCAACATCTTCAATTTGATCAGCATCGGTTGCGGCTGGCGGGTGGCGCATGTCATCATCAGGAATTGCTGGAGTAGTGGCATCCGTCTGTTCATCTCCATGATATAAAAAGAGATCTGATACGTTGAATACTGGCGATGTCTGGACGTCTGGCGGCAGGTCGAGTAAATAAGCATTGGTCCCAATCCTCTTGAGGACTCGGAATGGACCAATCTTTCGTTCGCTCAATTTTTGGTGGACTCTCAGAGGAAATCTCTCTTTTTTCAGGTGGACCATCACTAACTCTCCAACTCTGAACTCGCTCTCTCTTCGGTGTAGGTTGGCTTGGGTCTGGTATTTCTGGGTCATAGATTGGAGTTTGGCTCGGATTTCAGTATGGATGTGGGTTAGATGTTCGACCAGATCCTCAGCAGCTGCACTACTTCTCCCTTACACGGTTGTGGGTTTTAGGTCAAGGAATTGAGTAAGTGGAACGCCGTACACACTCTCAAAAGGGGATTTTCCGGTGGACCTATTGGTGGAACTGTTATATGCGAATTCAGCTTGGGGAAGAATTAGATCCCACTTGGACGGAGAGTCCCCTGCAAGACAACGCAACAAATTTCCTAATGACCTGTTAACTACTTCAGTTTGCCCATCTGTTTGTGGATGATAAGCGGTGCTATACTGCAAACGAGTACCAAGACGGGACCAAAGCGTGCGCCAAAAATGACTCAAAAACCGGGTATCACGGTCAGGGGTAAAAGAACGAGGGACTCCATGCAAACGGACGACATCACGAAAAAACAAATCTGCGACATGAGATGCATCTGAGGTTTTCCTACATGCAATGAAATGGGCCATTTTAGAGAATCGATCCACAACCACAAAAATAGAGTCAACTTTTCGCACAGCGAGGGGTAACCCTAGCACAAAATCCATGGTGATATCTTCCCAGGGTCGCAGAGGAATGGGTAGGGGTGTGTATAGTCCAGTGTTCTGCCGGTGGCCTTTGAATCTTTGACATGTTTGGCATTTCTGTACGAATTTTGTCACATCTTTCCGCAACTGCGGCCAATAAAAGCGTTCTTGGAGAAGGATCAAGGTTTTGTCTCGTCCAAAATGTCCGGCCAAACCTCCATTGTGTAGTTCTGAAATTAAGTTCTCTCGAAGGGACGTGGCCGGGATGCATAGTTGGTGACCTCTGAATAGGAAACCCTCATGAAGAACAAAAGTGGATGTTGGGTCCTGCCCAGTACCAACACAGTCGGCATGAATTTGACCGAAATCAGGATCAGTGGGGTATAGGTCCTTGAGAGTGTCAAATCCTGTCGTGCTGACGGTCATCGTGGTCAGGGCATGTGCCCGTCGGCTCAACGCGTCGGCCACACGGTTCAGGGTTCCGGCTTTGTGTTTGAGATGGAAGGTGTATTCTTGGAGGAAATTAACCCATTTGGCATGACGCTTGTTAAGAGTTTTCTGGGAGTTCAAATATCTCAGGGCTTCATGATCAGAGTTAAGGATAAATTCACGCTGGATCAGGTAGTGTCTCCAATGCTTGAGAGCTTGGACCACGGCATAAAATTCAACATCATAAGTGGAATACCGTGATCTGGCATCGTTCAGTTTCTCGCTGTAGAAGGCGACAGGTCGCCCTTCTTGACTGAGGACAGCGCCAATTCCGACATGTGAGGCGTCACAATCGACCACGAAGATCTTGGTGAAGTCGGGGAGTGCCAAAACAGGAGCATGCGTCAATTGATGTTTTAGATTTTAAAAGCTCGTTTCTACTTCGAGAGTCCAGGCGGGTGCGCCTTTCCGCGTACAATCTACCAACGGTGCTGCACAAGTGCTGAAGTTCCGAATGAAACGTCGGTAGAAAGAAGCTAATCCCAGGAAGCTGCGAATTTCCGTGAGTGTTTTGGGTACGGGCCAGCTCTGAATGGCCTGGATATTGGAAGGATCAACCTTAAGTCCATCAGCGGTGACAATGTATCCTAGGAAGAGGACCGTGTCAGACATGAAGGAGCATTTCTTGAGGTGGACGTACAGTTTTTGGTCTCTCAGGGTTTCCAGGACTTGTCGCAAGTGAGATAGGTGGTCTTCTTTGGTCAAACTGTAGATCAGGATATCATCGAAGTACACGACCACAAACTTGCCAATAAAGGGTCGCAAAACATGATTCATTGTCCGCATGAAGGTGCTTGGGGCATTAGACAAGCCGAAGGGCATGACCGTCCATTCGTACAGACCCTCTTTGGTTTTAAAAGCTGTCTTCCATTCGTCTCCAGGTCGGAGGCGAATCTGATGGTAACCGCTGCGGAGATCCATTTTGGAGAACAGTTTGGCACCTGATAACATATCAAGCAAATCATCAAGGCGTGGAATGGGAAAACGATATTTAATCGTTATCTTGTTGATAGCTCGATTGTCCACGCACATTCTCCATGTGCCGTCTTTCTTCGGGGTCAGCAGAGCAGGAACCGCCACGGGGCTCATACTCTCTCGAACATACCCACGTCGCAGCAGATCAGTAACCTGCCGGTTCATCTCTTCATGCTCGCTTGGGCTCATTCGGTAATGGGGTAAGTGAGGGAGGCTGGCTCCAGGGACTAGATCAATGTGATGTTGGATGTCCCGCAACGGGGGTAGTCCTTCAGGCAACTCTTCAGGCATGATGTCAGCGAACTCTTAGATGATGGGCTTTATCTCAGGTGGGACTTCAGGTGGAGTTGACTCTTGGTTGTCCACTTCACGTCCCATTAAGGCATAGATGGTGGAGCTCTCCTGAATTTCACGTTGGAATGTTTGGGCTTCCATCAACAACACGGAGCCCGTGGTCGCAGTCTTTGCCGGTGGGGTCTTGTTACCGGTTTGGTTGGTCGCAGCTCGAAGTGTAGCCACTTGGCGAGGGCTAAGGGCTTCACGTTGCGGTCTGAGGGTTACACGAACCTTGTCTATGAGAAAGGTGTACGTGTTCGGTTTTCCTCGGTGTTCGGTGTCTCGATCGAATTGCCACGGTCTCCCTAGAAGTATGTGGCAGACATCCATAGGGGCTACATGGCACCACACCTCGTCCTTATATGTGGGACCAATGGAGAAGCTAACGAGGCTTTGACGGTGGATCGGGATTTGGGTACCACCTCGAAACCATGCCACGCTGTACGGTTTTTCGAGTGGTTGCGTTGGCAGACCCAACTTATCCACCATTTCTTGGGAAACGAAGTTCTCAACGCTTCCTCCGTCAATGATTAGAGAACAGCGTCGTCCTCCTGAGGTGCAGGTGGTTCGGAAGATGCTGCGTCGCAGCCAGCTATCGGCATCGTGGACAGCGGGGGTGAGCAGAATGTTTGTGGGTGCGCTGTCGGGAGCGAGAAAGTCTTCGTGTTCAATCACCAGGAACGAGCCAGAGTCGTCTCCATCAACTCCTAGAGGTTCATAGTCATCGGCTCCCATGGTGTCAGCGGTCAACGCAGTCGGATTCTCTTCAGGGGATTCTTGCTGGTCAGGGTCGGGGTATTCAGGGTCGTCGGTGGTGCATAGATGGACGGGTCTAGCCTTAGGGTTTGGGCATTCGGCGGCACGATGGCCCTTTTCATAGCATCGGAAGCAAGTATCAGGCCCGACAATAGGTCGGCTTCCTAAGATGCCTTGGCCGGGGTTTCCAGTAGGTGGTCGGGCGACGGCAGGAGTTGTTGGTTTGGCTTGGGTTTTACCCGCCATGATAGCTGAGGAACCCATGGGTTTGGAGTAGGACGTCGTGGTACTGGTACGAGGAGCAGCGTTCACAGAAAAAGGCATCTTCCTCGTCTGGGCTTTAGCAAGTTTGATCTCAGCTCGTTCAGCCTGCTTGTAGGCTTCATCGACATCGCGGCAATTGTGGAGGTAGAGTTCATCCTGGATGGCTTGGCGGAGGCCTTGCATGTAGCGGGTGACCTCCTGAATAGAAGTCTCCTGCAAGCGGTTGCGATGGACTAGGGATTGGAACCCTTCGGTGTATTCTCTCACACTCATGGTGCCTTGTCTCCATGATTGCAGTCGTGCGTATAGATCTCGTTTGTAATCTTCCGGCACGAATTTGGTTTTTAGTTTGGCTTTCATCTTGCTCCAACTGCGGATCTTACTCTTCCCTTTTCGTTTGCGTTCAGATTGCAAACGGTCCCACCATAGCAGCGCATGTCCCTTTAATTTTATAGTGACGAATTGGACCTTACGTTCACTAGGCATGGACTTCCACACAAAGAAGTGTTCGACGGCTTGGAGCCAGTCCAAAAAAACGTCAGGATCTCGTCCTCCGTCAAATTCCGGGACGTCGAGACGGATACCCCGATCCCATCCATCGTCGGACTTGGGTCCATTTCGTGGTGGAAATTGACGTTCACCATTAGTTTGCGGAGTATAGCCAAAGGTATATGGGTCTGGAGTCTTGGGGAGGAAAGGGGTGTATTCTTTGGGTTCTTCTTGTTCACTCTCCTGTGAATGATAGTCACTAACATGTCCGTCAGAAGTAGAAGAGCTAGAATCTCGGGAAGTGCTATTCCGGGAGTGTGATTTCCGGTGAGTGCGTCGACCTTTGTTGAGAGTTTCATCAGTAAGATCGTTGCCTATCATACGACTATTCAAGGTAGCAATTTGTCCACACATCTGTTCAATCATTTGTTGCATGTGTTGCATGTGAGCAGCTAGGGATTCCAGTGATAGTTCAGGGTGTGGGGTGTAGGGGGGTTTTGAGCCACTAGGTTTGTCGGCCATGGGTATCCTAGGGTTTCGCTTTGTGGCTTTTTTTTTGTGTGCGGTTTTGTTTGTGGTTTTTTTTATATATGCAACGAGTAAATGGGATGCAGACGAAATGCAGAATCGTGAGGCTCTGATACCAAATTGATGCAATCTATGTGCGCAATAACCTAAATGACGATTCAAGCAATGGAACTATTGAAACAAGACGACGAACGAAATAATTAATGCACGACAGGTCAAAATCAGCAACAATAATGGTCAAGTTATTTGCGTCTTAGCACCGATTGCGATCCACAAAAGTTAGGGCAAATAGATGAGTTAAGAGGATTAGAAAATTTATCACAATATTGCAACTACTAGGGGTCTCAACGATTCACCAAACCAAATCAACAATATCACAGGCCACAGACTACTATTTATGCGGTAGAATATGATAACGGGCACTCATACCACAACCAGCAAGGAATGGTGGGCCTGCTTCAGATCTGATCCACGTTGTTCTGGGCGCTCGGAGTCCTGTGGGCGGCTCTGGGAACTTCACTGTCGGCCACGCGAGTCGGCGGGTGCCCACAACTGGGCTGGCGGGTGCGAGGAGCTTCTCGGAAGGCCGAAGGGTCACGCGGCAGGGGAAGGCGGCAGCGGGGTGGTCGGTAGCGATGGCGGTTTGGCAGTGGCGGGGTTGGGGAATAGGATACAGGGTCGCGTGGTCGCAAGTTGATGGCGTGGCGTTGGCGGTCGGGGAAGAATCGGCTGGGAAGGAGGGGTCGTCGGCGGGAGCTGGAGAGGTGGGAAGGGTGGTCGCGTGGTTGGCGGCGCCGTGGGAGAGCCGCGACGGCGAGGAAAGGAAGGCGGCGGTGTGGGCGAGTCGGTGGAGGCGTTTCGTGGGCGATTGAGGGGCGGGGCAGACTGGGGCGGTGATGGTGAGGGAGGGGAGGCGGCGTCGGCTGGCGGGAGAAGAACGGTGCGGGGAAGAGGGGAGGTGAGATGGGAGCGGGGCGGTGGCTTCGGTGATGGGGAGAAGAGAACAGGAGGCGGCGGGGAGGGAGTACGGGGAAGAAGAAGAGAGGGTGGCGCTGGGAAGGTAGGGTTACGGGAGTGGGAAAGGAAGAATCGGAGAAGGGGAGAGAGAATGCGGGACCGAGAGAGAGAGGGGTAGAGAGAGAGATAAGTGAGGAAATAATCTCAATTCAACTTAAAAAAAACCTAATACAAAGGGAGCCCTTTATAGAGGCTACTCCCCCTCAAAAGGAGCAACAAAATCCCTAAAATTAGGGAAAAAGAAATCAAAGGAAAAATATAAAAAGAGGCCTTTTATAATGTGCCTTTTACATGGGAATGCAATAAAATCAAATAAACAAGGGAATGCAATAAAATCAAATAAACAAATACTAACTAGAATAAATAACACAAATGTTCATAAAAATGGCTTTCATGCTGCATCAATTGTACAGAGTGCAAAATAGGTTTGCTTGTGAAATATACGCGCAGCAATGAATTGGGCGATTGCAACGGAACTGAAGTATAGAAAAGACCACGGGACAATACCTAGCGTCAACGCTGCTTCCCGGCTGGCTCGCCTTCGCAGCCTCGTTTGGTCCCGACTCGCTCTCCATCTGATTCCTCCTCAGCCACTGTTGCTGTCTCTGTATCATCTGCTGCTGCTGCTGCGTCATCTGCGCATTCCCGGTGCCGCCTCTCTGCACATACTGCTGCTGAACATTCCTCGCCTGGAATTGGAGGCTCCCCCCGCGGCCGTTCCCCATTCCCGGCGGCGGGTTCCTCCCCCTCGAGTTCATCCCCGCACCACCACCACCCCTGATGTAACCCTAATAAATCTCCAAGAACAATAGTAAAATCGGAGCTTTCCTCGGCGCGAATGCAGCGGGAGATCTAAGGCTGTGGAGAGGCCCGTTGCGGATCGACTGTTGGGAGATCGGCAAGCAATGAGAAGCTGGAGCTGGAATGATTGGGTGGAGGAGGATGGCGGTTTCGCCGTAGACGGGAGGGGATGTTCTTGCAAGTAGTCGGTAAGATTTTTCTTTAGGTCATGCTATTGGTTCTTTGCTTCTTTTTTTTCTTTTTTAGTAGATAGAAGGTGATGGCTGCAGTTGAATCCATGCCATTGTTTTTCTTGTCCTCACAACCATCATTTGCATACGGAAGAAGGTTAGATGATGGATGAGGTGAATTTTTCTTTCTAATTCAATGGATTTAAGAGTTGATAAAATAATAAATAATATAGACATAATCAATTATTTAATCATGATGTGGCTACTTATTATGTAATAGTTTAAATCTCTTTTTTGACGGTAAATGATTGTTATCCCACCTCCGAATAGAGATTCTTACACGTTATTATAATAAAAACTACTTGTTTGTGTATTATTATAAAATTATTTTTACGCAATTAGCATCAATCAAATATTAATAGATCTGGCGAGTAGTTTGTTTATATGTTAAGGATATTATGAATAATGATGTAAAACAAAAAATATCATAATTCGGGAGCAGGGACACCATGCACGAGTTTGTCATTTTAAATTTTAGGATGACGACATTTTGTTGCGAGTGCAATATCAATTTGGTACAAGTATATCCAATATGATTTGTTTCTATAACTATTTGTACATGGCTTTGTAATAAGTGGGAAAAAATATAAGTTGTGTAAATGATCGTAAATAGCGGCATTTGATGTGTAGATGTTGATCGATGCTGACAAGTATGAGTTATATTATCGTGTTTCTAATTTAAACATTGTTCTAATAAAATCTTATGACCCATTGTGATAAGTGATTGGAGAGTGGTGATGCAATTATCTTGGATTTTTCTGCGAATCTGATACAGGTGTATGAATTGCCAATGATGGGGTCGGAGAGTTATCCTATCCATGTGCATCACTTTCCATTGTTCACACGTCGAGCCAATCTTGTGTCGTTGGTAAACAATTGCATCTCCATCTTCCCTCAATTGCTCAACAACGGCTTTCGCATTTCATCTTCTTGTAAGAAATGGGCCTCTATCATCACAGAGACCCCCCACCCTCCCCGCTCCTATTACCATGAGATGCTCATATCCTATTTGCTTGCTGAAAAGTTATACTTGTTTGCATTGCATTTGAGATTGGAATATATGAGGTATGTGTCTCATGTAGTCTCCAAGAACGTTGGTAAAGTTAACATTATTAAATAGTGCCGGAGTAGCCACAAAACGTGTTTGAGTTGTCTTGTTTAGCAATCGCATCTTAACTTTTCCACTCTCATTGCCCATGCTCTAGCATGATTAAGAAGAGTTGATCCCTTATCCTCAACTTTTCGTAGAAGAGGACACAGAATCAATAGTATCCTCCTTTCCCCCATGCGTGTACTTGAGAAAAGCCTCGTTTGGTTGAGCGTTCACACAGTGAATTTTCAAGTATTTATGATGTTGTGTTATTAGCACATTTGCTTTTATATGTGTCTGAAGAGAACATACAAGTCTCGTCAATGCGCGCATGCTATCGTGCTCCAGCATTTATTTATGCAGGAATATTTCAATATATGTTAGAAATCCTTGGTCATCTTGTATGCGAAAAAAGTTTCACATTTAAAAATACTTTTTGTGAGAATAGGTTGTTTTGTTGTGTTCTATTTGTGTTCGTATTAGGCAAATGTATTGATTTATATTCTTCTCTTGAACACATAATCTGTTTTAAATTTCAACTTGATCCTCTTTTTTTTCATATCAAACACGATTTTTAATTTTGTATTTTATCTTTCATTTATAACTTTTTTGTTAAGCTTGCTTGGGTATTGTAAAATCCCGACCTTTTGAACCGAAGATTTGACTGCACCTAAATTTTAATTTGCTCAAACTTATGTATCACAATACCCATTAAAAATGTTTCGTTTTAAAGATTTCAATATACTAGATTCCAACACATCCGAAGTTTTTGAACTCTGACATTGGACAATGGAGATATGATTATTTTTAATGAAGTTGTTTCTGATCCAAGTTTTTAACAAGACTTTTAGTGGGTTTGCGGAAATTGAACTGCCCAAGACCTTATAAGATACCATTGGGACATCACGGATACCCTAATTCATCTCCTCAATCCTCCCATCGTCCTTCACCCTCGTAACCACCATATGGACATAGGGTGGTCGCCCAAGGTCATTGGAGCACGTGGTTGATATCATGTTCGCAAAGAAAACATGAGGAACAAGAGAAACCCCTAGATTTTGAGTTTGGAGGTAACCTCTTAACATTGTATCGTCTTTTCGAATGAGTTCTTGACGTTCTTAACATCATCTCAACATCTCACCCAAAGATAGACCTACATGTGTTTGAAGGTGGTGTTTGACTTGGAATGGTGAGACGAAACCTTAGACCATGGGACAAATTACATGTAGACTTTTGTGTGCTGAGGTAGTAAAGAGTATCCTTTTTTCCTTCGTTTCGCACATGTTCTTATTGCAATCTTATCATGCTCATTTAAATATGGAGAGGGCTCTTCAAAACCATCTCTATAATTTCCTAACCCATAGAAAACACTCTTTTTTATTGTGGAAAACCACCTCGAACAATATGATGCCATATTTGTGTATGTGTATGTGGATCTAATCGCATCGTGGGTTTTAATGCGAATGGAATAGTAACCGCCGGTGAAAAATAGAGTGTATGTCATGATATGTATCATGCATTATGAGACTAAAGAATAGATTTTAAATCAAGTCCCAAAATAAAGATAATTTTACATAAACGGGAAAATAAATCAATTCCTTGGAACAATTATAATGGCTCTAACAAAAAATGTCAACGTAGACACCAAGTCAGTACTATGCAGATCATAATATGTTCGGAACTCAATGTTAGAATGTTCATCAAAGTCTTTATGCATTTTCCCATACACAAGAATGTAAATTGAATGTGCTCAAGTTATGAAAATAAATTTTATTGGTAAAACGAATAAGGGATATCTTAGGGTAAAACAGTATTTATGAATCAAGTTCGTAAATCATATAAATATATGGGACACTTGAAATGCATTGAGAAATAAAGACATAGATCACAAAAGAAAAGCGGAACAATAATTTGATTAAGCGGTGTCTAGTTTGAGACCGCGCAATCATTGATACATGACATTAAATTGAATATTAAATGAGGTGTTGAATTTGTCGTGATATTACCCAATATGCGGGATATGTTGTCTCAATCCTTGTGTAATTAGCAATAGTTCTCGTATGATTGCCCATAATTTCTATCACAATATTACAAATTCGTTTGTTATGTGTTTTAATATAGATCATTATTGATTTATTTATTGGTTACAACTAATTCACTTCTTCGACAAAATATCTTGTTGTGCAAAAATAAACATATGTTTTGTAACTACGTGCACTGTGATTCTGAGCCATGTGACTGTAAATTCAATTTCCACTATGTTAGTTCGAGCACGATCATGCATATTTTGATGACTACCAAACTTATGCATTTAGCTTGAACCTAAGTCAAAAGAAGGAAGTTAATGGACAAAGAAGAAGCTCAATCATGAGCAAGCTACAGCTTGAGGAGACCAAGAAGAAGCTCCAACCTTAGGATCTCAAGCTAAGAAGCTTGAAGAAGCTCCAGCTCAAAAAGGGGATCTCAAGCTCAAGAAGAAGTCTAAGACCTTTTCTTTTCTCGAGTCACACGTAGTACTATAACTGTCTTAGATTGCAAAAGACCTCAAGCATCATGAATCATGCATTTTTACTAGAAACTCTATATTGATTGATCGGTTGTCCTACGTTGATTGCTCAACCTTGACCGACCAGTAACCTTGAATGATTGATCAATTCTTGTGGTCAAATTACTTTGAATAATTGAGCAACCTTCATTTATTGATGGGTCGTGCATGATCTACCAATCCTTGTTTCTGATTGATCAAGTTTTGAACTCTAGCGATATTTATGATCGATCAACTTTGAACGATCGATCAACTTCTGATTTTGATCGATCAACTTGATTTTGATCGATCATCAAAATATTTTGATCGATCAAATTACATTTTAGGAATATCTTTGAAGGGAATTTCATTCCCAGTATGTGCTCAATGGCTACTTTTCGAAGCCAACAGTTATGGGTACTCTAGATCTATATATAGGATCGCATACATCATTCTACATCACATTAACAACGAGGAATCATCTCTTCTTATCTCTATTCTTCACTCCATACCATGCGAGAGAAAATTTCAAGAGTTGTCTTTATGTTATGCGCTTCAATCTGATGGCTCAGTTTTCTATGATCAAGTCATACGAGCTCACTCCTCACTCCATAAGATCATTCTAGGTTTTCCTCAGAGTTCCATTGCATATATTATTATGTTGTTGTGGTTGTTAGTTTTTAAATTATCAGTAATACGGTTGCAAGTTGTCCATATAAAGAAAATGTCGTAATACGATTCGGGTTACCCATGTAAGTAGCTTAAGCTGGTCAAAGACCTATGTGAGTCAGGTTGAAAGTCCGAGTTAGGAGATTATATGGTTGAGGTCTTTACCCATAAGTTAATACCATGTTGTTTTGAGACTATTATTACAGCGATTCAGGTCGTACACCTGACCCACTAATAAATCTCATATCCATCATCATAATGCACGCATTTGATCCCTCTACCTTCATGTCATACCGTCTGACTCATTAATAAATCTCATATTCATAATCATAATGCACACATCCGATCCCTTTACCTTGAGTTTTCTCAATACAGTTAATCAAAATTTAACTATAGTTAATAATTGTTACTCTATAAATAATTCTCCTTGATTAACATGTATAAATAACATATTTGTGTTGTACATATAGATCATAGTGTTTATTATTATATGTGTTTTACAATATTAAAAATCCCATAAAAATAACTTAATATTACATATACAATGACGTGTATATTGATAATTATAAAAAATACAAAAAATAACAAAAAGAATAAAATAAGTTTTTTATACATATAAGATACATGCAAAAATATTATATATGTGTATGATGCAATCTTACTTTGAGATCTACATGAAGATTGTAGATTATTTCATATAATTTTTTCCATTTGAAGCCATTGGCTATTTTAATATAATTAACACAATTCCCTTATTTTCTCAACTCTGATTGGGTAAAAATGTAAGTGCGAAAATCGACGTGCTAGAATGTGACATTTTAGATGTCGTTATAAAAGCACATGATTCTCGACATTTTTCAGATAAAAAAACATGATCAAGCAAAATACTTCTAAAGTCTATAGCGGCAGGTCCAGCGATCAAACACCGGGACATAACAAAATAACACAAATTTTGGAAAGAGATCAAATTTGACAATCATACGAGTATTTTCATTAATTCCATTTGTTTTATCAACTCAAAAAGCAATGATATAATCACTAATAAATTATAAGTACTTTCATGATCTCATAGGACTTTTCAATGAATTTTCTAGAGTTTCTGACTATTTTTAATGAATTACAAAAGTTGGAGGGGCATAAGTATAATTTTCTGAAAATCTAAGAGCGTAGATGTAAATAAAAACTAGTTTTAGTGGTCAAATTGCAATTAAAGAAATTAGCGTACATAAGTGAAATTTATCGAATAAAAATTCTTTATGGGTAAATTGTGAAATTTTAAGAAATTACAGAAAGGTCCTTGAAGGATTAAATTATAATTAAACGGAATTTTTAATAAACATTATTGCAAATGCCACATAATAAATACGTGAAATTTGAAAAAATACGAGGTATGAATAGCTAGGTTGGGGAATCACTAAGTTGTCATGCTGGAGAAGCATCTTCTTTGTCATTTCAGTTGAGGGGAGCCACTGTCGCTTACACTGTATAAGTCAGATTCATAGCCATAAGAGTTTGAGTATGAAAATATTCTAACCTGGCTATTGAGTGGTTTGAGCAGAGTTTTGGGATTCTGAAGGCTGTTGGATTTCAAATCTGATTCCCACTAAGGTTCCGCCCGCACTAAAATTCCTAAGGTCTGATTTAAGCTCAAAACTTTGATTTTTTGAATACAAGATAATTAAACTCAATCCACTTTCTTTATTTTTCTTTTCTTTGATTTCTTTTTTTGCAATGTCATGATCCAAGGTCTAAAATTTCAATACACTAGTTCAACGAGACATAATTTGTCAGTAACCTGTCACTAAAGGGTAGTCAGATTGAGGTTGAGAGTTCCACCTACAATACTAAATTATGTACATGATCTCGCTAAGTATAAATTAAAAAAACAATCCCAAAGGTTGAGCATGATTAGGGGAAGAACTTGGTGCAATATTCTTTTAACCAATCCGTATGGCTTTGTATCTTTTACGTCATGTGAAATATGATTGATTGTTGAGTATATCTAATGAGTATATGTAAGGTTGAGATGGTCACCCTTGTTATGTAAATCCTATACTTAATATAGATCATTGATGATATATGAACTCAAGCGAATTGTTTACTTACGTGATTTTGTGTAATCTTAAACGGTTACGTTAAAATGGAAACATTTCTGTCGGTACGATGACATAATATAGAGGAGAGGCATGCACCTTTGTGGTCCGATTGGGTTCTAGTGGCAAGCTTCCCATTGCACTTTCGTGAGTGGTCACCTCGTTATTTTGGGTGCTTCCTCCCTTGTAGTTACTACGCCCCAAGTATGTAACGTAGAGTCGAATGCATATTTATCTTGATTTTTCCTCTAGGTTGTGGGCACTATGGGACATGCATGCTTGAGAGTCGAGATCGTTGTTCTACCTTACCGACTATGGTATGAGTTAAGAACGAGCCCTCTTCGCCTTGTATTATTCTAATACCATTGAAAGTGTGTTATTGTTTTAGGGTTTCACGACCTGGGTGTGTTAATGGATTGAGACGTTTTCAAATCTGACGCATATAACTCGCTTTCTATATATATGGTTGTCCATGTCATTACTAGCATCAATGTTTTCCTTTTCTGTATAGATGTCAGTTATATGCAGTTTATGTCATTTTATGTTTCTGGGTTATGTGGCTCATTCTTTGCACCCTTTTTATTTCCTAATCTAAGTTGAAGGTTCACAAGTTAAAATAATTAAGACGATATGCGAGAACGAGCAATTAGCAAATGATATTCAAGATTCAAAAGTTTCAGACTTTAGCTCCTTTATAAATATAGTTATGTTGTAAAATGACGTGCAGTTTGATTCCAACTATGTAAATTTGTTCATGAAAATCATATTTTGAACATTTATATGATATTCTTTCTTCATTATGTTATGAATGGTGATTGTGTGTACTCGTTATGGTTATCATTTGGTATTCAGGTCTGAGTTGTTAAGGGAAAAAGTTGAATATGAACCTGATGTATAGTCTCCCTTTTAAATTAGGTTGAGGATGAGTACAATGTTATAGATGGTATTTATAAACAACAGTCTACATTTTTAATTGCGTCGAGCTATTGTAGTATCAGCATGTTATAGTTAATAAAAAATGCACACGATTAATAGTATAATGTGTACTTGATAAAGAATGTATGGATTTTTTGGTCACTTTGAGTTCGAGGTCAAACACAAGGAGATGGTGAATCAATCAGATTGATTCAAGTTTCAGTTCAGTATGTTTGAACCAGTGTGAATGCACTTCAATGTGGTGAATGCATGCTATGTTTTTGTAATTTTATATATTTTCTATATTATTAATTTTCAATTTTTTTATTTTCAACATTTCCTAATTTTAAATATTTTCTGATAATGCAAGATCCACTTAAATGGTCTAGTGATAGTGAAGTGTGCCTACCACCAAAAAAAACTAGGGTCAAATCCCCCCTTGTGAGGGTTGCATTAGATAGTCGACAATCAACGTAAAAAATAGTTGAATTTTTCACATAGATTTGAGCAAGAATCCATGTTGCCGACCGTACTTATAGTGGGAGAAGGCTTTGACATTTTTTCTAACAACGCTATAAAATAAACATTAAAAAGAAAATGGTTGTATTCACATGTATAAAAAATTGCATGTGTGGGTTTAATTTTTACTAAAGGTGAAATTAAATAAGTATTTTTTTGGGAAGGGAGGTTTGCAATATTTTTGGGTATTTAAAATACAAGAGTATAATGAAAATAAGACAAAGAGAAAGAAATTTTCTAGAAAAGATTTTAAATCAATGCAAAGATCAGTTTAAAAATATGAAATACATCTTATATCAATGTTAACATACTAAAATTATTTTTTCATGGATAGTTTATTCAAAAAGGAATGAGGGGTACTATTTTTTTTTGTATTTGTTGAAGCCATATAGTTTATTTAAAAAGAAATCTAAAACATTATAACACACCGCAGTCATGGGAATTTTATAGTACAAAGGAGGAATGATTTTTCATCATAGAGTTCGCCGGTGATCTCAAGATCCTTAGACGATTGAAAAATAGATGACTGAAGCCTTGTGCCATGGCTCCTTTGATCACTTGAACAGAATGACCTCATTTAACGTATTCATGCATTGTATCATCTTTTGTCAGTGCTTAAAAACCTTCCATTAAGAGTTTCATTGTCATGCACTTCCAAAGTCACATTCATCAATTAGAACATCATCAAGCAATAGCGATCTTCACTCACTATCAATTTAAGTCATCTAATGGATCAAAAAAATCCACAGATAATTGGGAATTCAACGTTAAAGCCTCTTCATCACTGCTCGAAGTCTCTGCCCAAATGCCAAGGAGACACGAGAATAATAGTAAAAACATCACGACTCTTTTTTAAATTTTATTTTATACCTTTAATTATAATCTATATTTTAAATTACAAAAAAATTATCAGTGCTCTTTTTTTCATTTTTATTAAGTTTCTGTAAACCTTTCACATTGTTTGAACTAATAAAATTATACATTGAATAAATTAATGATTTTCTTTTTGAATATTCATTATAAATAAAAATACCAATGCATGCTTGATGTTTTTAGATTTAAATTGATGTTTATTGCTTTAGTTAAAATTCATAGAAGCATTTGACTGTCTAAAATGATGTGCATGCAAATGACTTTTTAGGATAAGAAATTTCATCGAGCTACTTATTACATTCCTGCATAAAATTTATAAATTGCCTTCTTGACCTTGTATTATTCATAATTATCTTAGAAATCCTGTAAACTTGCTTCGTTTAATACCTGAACCCATGTCCTTAATTTGACTTTTCCTGAGTTAAATTGTTTGAGTTAACTTTGAGTCAATAAAAACACTACCAAATCCAACAGTGGATTTTGTTCCCCTTTCTCAATCTTTCTCCTTCCCTCGTCCTTGACTCCTTGACCAGTCCAGCCACACATCGCCACTGACAACATTCTAGATCTATCGTGCACTCTCTCTCTCTCTCTCACTATGGAAGCGGATCCTTTACAATAATGCAAAGGTCCATTGTAAATTCAACCGCATCCGAGCCGCTCAGTCTTGTTCGAGCGGTTCACACCGAAATCCAGGCTTTGATGATCTGCTCTACTTTCACTACTGCTCTCAAAACAACCTCTGCCACCACTGATTCTTCCACATCTCCTCACCCGTATTTGAGTTCGCCCATGCACACCCACCTCAACTGCTCCATCGACGACGTCTACTGGTTCCTCTACATATCCATCAAATAAGATTTCGAACCCCCCGACCTCCCTTCGATCGCTTCCAAAGAGGGAAGAGGATCCTCTACTGTAGAGGTGATTGCAACAGAGGTGCTGAAATCCCCAATATTTTTTTGTGATTTAGATTTTTAAAATCCAACCTTATAGATTGAATCTTAGATTAATAATCTACACATCCTCCAAATTTTGCTTAGATTCGAGACTATTTGCTATTTTATATTAATGGTCAAACAATCGGTCAAGATCTAATCAACTTAAACTCCATTTAAAAAAGATTTAAATCTTCAAGTATTAATATAAAATAGCAAATAATCTCAGATTTAAGCGAAATTTGGAGGATATATAGAGCATTAATCTAAGATTCAATCCATAAGGTTGAATTTTAAAATCCAAAAAAAATATTGAGGATTATAAACACCTCTGCTTCAATCCCCTATACGGCAGAGGATCCTCTTCCTCCAAAGAGACCGACCTCATAGTGTGGCTCAAGATTGCCTACCTCCTGGGCGTCGTTCCTGGGAAGAAGGTGAAGGTTGTTGAGTTTCTCCTCTCTTACGCCCATGCAATGACCGCTATGCCTACCTCATCGTAAGGAGGATGACGTGACCCCGCTCTTTGGCTTCCCAAAGGAAAGCATCGAAAACGGGGCAGGAGTGTTGTCGCGACGATCGCGACGCTTTGCAGCTCCCTCATCAGGCATTGCCAAGAAAATCTTCATGCTAATTCGATGCAATCCTTTCTGATGAAATCATGGCTGGGTCAGAGTAGGACCATATCAAGAACAAGACCAATTAGATTCTCGGGAGAGGACCGATCATGGTGTGGCGGAGGGAGGGAAGCTTGAGCTTTTGATGGATGGAGGGCGGAGCAGGTGCCACAACGTCTGCTAGAGTTGAGCGATGTTTCGGTGCTTTTGACGGATGAAGGATAATAGATGCCAAAACTACCACTGGAGCCTCATGAGAAGGTCATTGAAGCTCGAGCTTCCGATGATGTGAGGGCAAGCAGAGGAAGAAACAATGTGGGAGAGAGGAGATGGAGGATGCATCTAAGCAAGGGGAGGAGAGGGTAGGAGAGGCAGAGGATGTGACACGGTGATGGTGGGGAGGGGAGGGAGGCAGAGGACACATTGGAGGTGGCGAGTGGGAGGAGGCGGTGAAGGGTAGGCAGTGGGAAGGGGAAGGAAGGAGAGGGGATTGTTTTGTAAATTTGTTCAATTTAAAGGGCGAATAAAATATTTTTTTGACAGTTTTTGTTATCTTTTAACAACTTAGTAGATGGGAGTTAACCATCTACTAGTTCTTCTTCCTCGTAATATTTTCACCGACTTCTTCTTCCTCTTTAAATTAGTTTTTTCTTCTTTATACCTGGAAGCCTTACAATATGGACAAAGCACTAAATCAGAATTTTCTCCACAAAAAAGCACACAGTCATTAACACAAGCATCAATTTTCTCGTATTTCAGACCTAGCGATCGGAATCGTTGCTTCGCCTCTTTCCATCCTTTGAATAATTCCGAGGATTATTAAATAATTTCCTGATTAAACCCAGTACATCTGTCATCATTGCAGCGGTTGATCCGTTCCGTACTTTCATCTTAAACAACTCCAATAAAACTGTAACCGCGTCATTTTCACCCCGGGAGCCAACATTTCTTCTGCCATCTAGCAAACTGCTCGAAAATCTATCATCTAAACTTGTGTCTTGTGTCTCAGGTCTTCTTAAATCGTCCACTAATTCAAATAACTCATGATCAACATTATTCAAGGATTGTGTAGTGACTTCTACATCCACACCCATATCCTCATCCATTCGCAAATGATCTACAACCTCACCATGTTCAGTCTAAATGTGGTAATGTAACCAAAATCCAGATGATTATAGACTTCCTCTCTAAGATTACATTTAATATTCTTACATCTCACACATGGACAATAAATCTTAATACCACCAAATTTCTTATTAACGCTTTCTATTTGAAATACCCAGTCCAAGAACGTGATCACTCCTCTCTTGTATCGATTAAAATCATCGTATCTCTTATCCATCCATGTTTATCCATTTAACTGCACAATAAGAATAAAATTCACCATGATATTTTAGGACTATTGGGACAAGTTAAATGTTGGGCAAACGAGAGCAGTGCTTCATAGGGAAAAACATCTTTTCCAACATATAAACACAACATCTAGTTCATCATTGACTACTTAAATGTTGTATTTATTTAATTATACACATCTACTTTTTCCAACTTATAAACATCAAACTTTTCCAACATATACACAACAAGTTATACAAAACAAGCAATGTTTCATATTACTCTAGTTCATCATAGGGAAAAACATCCATACACAAAAGGTTTTCCATCTTAAGTTATAGAAATGGGGAAAAACACACATACAAGACTTATCGAGCAAAATGAAGAACAATAAAAACAAAGGAGTGTTGATGAATACCAGAAACTGAGATGGAGGAGGTCGGCAAGCACGAGGGGCTCAGAGGTGGCGACGGACGGCAATGGGCGACGAGCGTGATGAAGGGGAAGAAATGTGAAATGACGCAGGTCGAAGGGGTTTTTTTCGATCTGACCATCGGCGACAGTTCACTAAAACCGTCTCCTTTGGCAGATACTGGGGACGGTCATTATCGATCGTCCCCTCTGGTAGAGTAATGGGGACGGTCCACACCGTCTCCAAAGGCCTTAGTCCTTGCAGAGGGGACGGTCGTAAACGACCGTCCGCTCTGGTTGATCAATTACAGAGGCGACGCCAACAGAAGAGTAATGGCGACGGTCACAACCGTCCCCAATAACAAAGGGACGGTCATAGACGACCGTCCCCTCTAGTTTGCGCGCTTAGGGCTCTGGTCCAAAGGCGACGCCAACAGAAGCGTAATGGGGACGGTCACCACCATCCCCAATGGCAGAGGGGACGGTCATTTACCGTCCCCTATGCTCGACAACTTATGTCCCTTGCTTAGATGCGATGCCAACAGAAGCGTATTGGGGACGACCCCTATGCTCGACCACTTATGTCCCTTGCTTAGATGCGACGCCATCAGAAGCGTATTGGGGACGGTCACAACCGTCCCCAATGGTAGAGGGACGGTCATTTATGACCGTCCCCTATGCTCGACCACTTATGTCCCTTGCTTAGATGCGACGCCAACAAAAGCGTATTGGGGACGACCCCTATGCTCGACCACTTATGTCCCGTGCTTAGATGCGACGCCAACAGAAGCGTATTGGGGACGGTCACATCCGTCCCCAATGGTAGAGGGGACGGTCATTTATGACTGTCCCCTATGCTCGACCACTTATGTCCCTTGCTTAGTGCGACGCCAACAAAAGCGTATTGGGGACGATCATAACCGTCCCCAAAGGTCCTCATGGCAGAGGGGATGGTCGTAAATGACCGTCTCTATTACGTAATTACAAAAGGAGACGATAAGCGGAAACCGTCCCCCATCCCCCATTAAGTGGGTATTGGGGACGGTTGTCTTTTGACCGTCCCCAATACCTTACATTAGGGACGATTAACTTAGAACCGTCTCTAGTTGTCGTCTCGTAAGCTATAAATTCCTATGGTGTCTCCATTGTCTCCTCCTCTTGTCTATACTTAGGGATATCTTACCCTAAGTACAGGGAGGAGACAGTTTGAGTACGATTTGTTCATTCCCACTCTTGATTGTCCCTACTTTGTGTACAGTCTGCTATACTTAGGATTATTTGATCTTAAGTACAGGGGGGACAGTCAACTTCTGATTCATTCATTCATTTGTTCGTTCCTAATTCCTGAAACTTTTCTACTCAGTACGAGTTATATCTTCTCCTTTTTCTCTCTGATTACGAGGATGTAGCTCAAGCTAAGTATAGGGTAGACGCATATACTTTGTATATACTTTAGCCATAACTCGTACTTTCGTATTTTTAAATAATAATTATGACTAAAATACCATACACATACTATTAAATTCATTAAAATCATTTAATAAAAAGATGTTGATTATTCCTCAATTTCTTTTTGTATTTACTGATTAATAAATCAGGTAAAAATATTTTTTTTGTAAAATGTTCGAAAATAGTTTGAAAATTATTTTGAAAAATCTTTTTGAAAACGATTTGGAAAATGTTTTGTTAAATATTTTCAACCTATGCAAAAATATCATGTTTGTAAAATTTATTTTCTTTATGTGAAATAAAAATATTTGAAAAATCATTTGCAAATGTTTGAAAAAATGGTTGTAAAAATATTTTTGAAAAATCTATATATGCTGTTTGAAAAACCTTTGCAAGATGATTTTCAAATTTGTGTAAATGCCTGTAAAATTATTTGTAAAAATGATTTTGAACTATAGTTTTCAAAAGTATTTGTAAAAGTCTTTTCAAATAAGTTTGAGGAAGAATATATATATATATATGTATATATATCACATTAAAATTCTTTATTAAACTATATATATAACCGATCACTTACCCCTTGTAAATTCTTAAAATATAGATTCTTGTAATTATAAGATGCATCCTCCTTGTAAATATTTGTACATTGTTTTTTTCCAAAATATTTTGTTTTCAAAAATCCAAAAAACATTTACAAAACTAAAAATATGTTTTTTTTTGCAAAATTCTTTTTGAAAAATACAAGAAGTGCATTTACGTCATCTTTTTCAAAAAAACCATAAAAAGCTCAAAATTTTGAAATTTGCATCACAACAATATTTTCTGCATTCTGCATATCATTCGCATTTTTTAGATTGAGTTTAATAACTGGACAAGTCTAAGTAAAATATGAAGATTGGAGCTTGGTTGAAGCTGAAGTCTACTAATAACAGGAACCTTATAGGAACTGGAATTGAGGTACTTCAGGTCTAGTTGACTTAATTCTTTGAGGATCACGAGCCTTGGTTCAATAGATTATTGATTTCCTAAGTAGAGTATTTCGAAGCATACGCATGACTCTTATCGATAATGACCTAACTTGGACACCTGCACCTTTCACATGGCTCAACTTAGTTGGAATTGTGAGGAGATTGGATTTGCCAGTATGAGACGCACACAAGTGGAAACATTTGTCCTCGTCTAGGGAGGGAAGTGCACCCCAACCCGTCCAGTAACAGTGAACTCTAATGTCAGGAGAGTGTGAGTTGCAATAATGCTTCAAAAGAGGGATAATCTAGTGGCTTAAGAGGAAAAACTCCTTACATAAATGCTGTTGTATACAGTATTTCAAAAGAAAAAAAGCAAAAAAAGCAACAACTCAAAAAAAGTGGGCATGCCTGATTAAAAAAAACCTACCGGAGCGTACATATTTGTATAATCAATAAGCAAGCTTGAGCTTCAAAGTCAAATCATGTGAGCCTACAACTGTATGACTTGACTACACTAGTCTTGCATTCTAGGATAGGTAGCTACATTGGCTACTGTCAATTCTTCTCTTCACCTCCTCCTCTGGAGCTGGTTGTTACTTGAACTTAGAAGTGAATGCCCTGCTCCTCGAGGAAGGAGTTACTGGATTGGCGAATCACTAGGTTGTCATGCTAGAAAAGTCGGTCTCTTTATCATTTCAATTGAGGGGAGCCACTGTCACTTACACTGTACAAGTCAGATTCATAGTCATAAGAGTTTGCGTATGAATTGAAATATTTCTAACCTGGCTATTAAGTGAACTTGAACAGAGTTTTGGGATTCTTGAAAGCTATTGGATTTCAAATCGAATTCCTCACTAAGGTTCCGTTCACACTAAAATTCCTAAGGTCTGATTTAAGCTCAAAACTTTGATTTTGTGAATACAAGTTTGATAATTAAACTTAATCCACTCTCTTTATTTTTCTTTTCTTTGATTTCTTTTTTTGCAATGTCATGATCCAAGGTTTAAAATTTCAATACACTAGTTCAACGAGTCATAATTTGTCAGTAACCTGTCACTAAAGGGTAGTCAGATTGAGGTTTGAGAGTTCCACCTACAATACTAAATTATGTACATGATCTCGCTAAGTATAAATTAAAAAAACAATCCCAAAGGTTGAGCATGATTAGGGGAAGAACTTGGTGCAATATTCTTTTAACCAATCCGTATGGCTTTGTATCTTTTACGTCATGTGAAATATGATTGATTGTTGAGTATATCTAATGAGTATATGTAAGGTTGAGATGGTCACCCTTGTTATGTAAATCCTATACTTAAATATAGATCATTGATGATATATGAACTCAAGCGAATTGTTTACTTACGTGATTTTGTGTAATCTTAAACGGTTACGTTAAAATGGAAACATTTCTGTCGGTACGATGACATAATATAGAGGAGAGGCATGCACCTTTGTGGTCCGATTGGGTTCTAGTGGCAAGCTTCCCATTGCACTTTCGTGAGTGGTCACCTCGTTATTTTGGGTGCTTCCTCCCTTGTAGTTACTACGCCCCAAGTATTGTAACGTAGAGCCGAATGCATATTTATCTTGATTTTTCCTCTAGGTTGTGGGCACTATGGGACATGCATGCTTGAGAGTCGAGATCGTTGTTCTACCTTACCGACTATGGTATGAGTTAAGAACGAGCCCTCTTCGCCTTGTATTATTCTAATACCATTGAAAGTGTTGTTATTGTTTTAGGGGTTTCACGACCTGGGTGTGTTAATGGATTGAGACGTTTCAAATCTGACGCATATAACTCGCTTTCCTATATATATGGTTGTCCATGTCATTACTAGCATGAATGTTTTCCTTTTCTGTATAGATGTCAGTTATATGCAGTTTATGTCATTTTATGTTTCTGGGTTATGTGGCTCATTCTTTGCACCCTTTTTCTTTCCTAATCTAAGTTGAAGGTTCACAAGTTAAAATAATTAAGACGATATGCGAGAACGAGCAATTAGCAAATGATATTCAATATTTAAAAGTTTCAGACTTTAGCTCCTTTATAAATATAGTTATGTTGTAAAATGACGTGCAGTTTGATTCCAACAATGTAAATTTGTTCATGAAAATCATATTTTGAACATTTATATAATATTCTTTCTTCATTATGTTATGAATGGTGATTGTGTGTACTCGTTATGGTTATTGTTTGGTATTCAGGTCTGAGTTGTTAAGGGAAAAAGTTGAATATGAACATGATGTATCGTCTCCCTTTTGAATTAGGTTGAGGGATGAGTACAATGTCATAGATGGTATTTATAAACAACACTCTACATTTTTAATTGCATCGAGCTATTGTAGTATCAACATGTTATAGTTAATAAAAAAATGTGCATGATTAATATGTATAATGTGTATTTGATAAAAAAATGTATGGATTTTTTTGGTCACTTTGAGTCCGAGGTCAAACACAAGGAGATGGTGAATCAATCAGATTTGATTCAAGTTTCAGTTCAGTATGTTTGAGCCAGTGTGAATGCACTTCAATGTGGTGAATGCATGCACTACAAGAATAACAGTTTATGCAGACATTCAACCGCCAGGAACGTCAGGTTAGAAAACATTTTTACTGGACATTAATTTTAACGTCTAAAATAAAAATCTCTCACGACATTACACTCAAAACGTCCATATATGTTAAATACATGTAGACGTTTTTAATTAAACGTCGGGTTTGTTACCTAAAAGAATTTGTTTCCCACCATCTTGCCTTTTCGAATTCCCACCAAATTCGGCAAGACCCTTTAGGAAACCCTAGCATTCCAAATACGGTTGCTCCTCCTCCGTCTCTTCTTTCTTCCTCCGACGGCTCTATCCTCCGACGGCACTAGCGGCTGGCCACACTCATCTCGGTGGTTGCTCCTACTCGGGGACAAAAAAAATCAAACCCTTCGGGACAATCTGCAAGACGTCGAAGGAGGTACGTTTTTTATCTCCTTAGGGTGTGTGGGACTTCTTTTACGGGTTGCAAGTACGTCAAGGTGGAACTCGAATGATCGACTCGTGCATTTCAATATGTTTTCAAGGTATTGGAAAATAAGGTTATGCGTGAAATCCTGTTGTATTGCTTGTTATATCCCCAAGGGCATAATATTTTCGAGGAAGATCGGGCATAGGAATGTTGATGGAGGAGGTTTTTTTCACACCATCAATATATCTGGAGATCATGATCGAGATAGGCTGTGGACGTGGATCTCCCGCAATATCGATGTCGGGTTGCTGCTCTGTCACTAACGTATAACCTCATTACCTTCCCTGTAGTAAACCTCCAGTTTTGCCTCCTAAGACAATCAACTAATTAACCTTTTTTGCGAAAATGTTGGTGGTTACTCGTGAGAAATTTAGACTTAGACATTGTTGGAAACCTCAATGCGGGACTCAATCCAGAAACGAGACTGATGCTAACCAGTAGGCTACTCTAACTCCCATTGGTTTACACATCTGACACTGTATTTACATGGTATTTATGTATTCAAATATCCCATCGGTTCTGCATCTTTGTGTTTATCTACAAGCTTTTTATTTTTCTTCCTCATAATGCGGCTTGGGTTCTCTATTTCTTATCATGTACTCAATATAGGTTGGATTTAGGTTGTTATGATAAGAACAAACAATTAAGTGCTGTTGCAATAGGTTGGATTTGTTGTTCGCTGTTTCATTTGCCATTATTTTGTTTTTTTGTTGTAGGCTGTATTGTAACTCTATACTAATTAAAACACAATATTTTGGATCTTTAGCATGTCTTCGCCGTTTACATTCACGAAGAGACAAAAGAAAGATAAATGTAACAACAGTCAACCGAAATATGTTGTTCGCAGTCAATCTCAAGCACCACCAACACCTACACCAACATCCGAGCATTTTCACTCACCTATTATGTCTACTCAACTGCACTCAGATAAAGGACCATCTACTTCTCAAAAGAAAGGTGAAGGATCTAATTTTTTTATAATCATGATATTTTAAATTATTACATGAACTCTGTTAAATTAAATACAGTGCGACGAAGGGGAAAGTCAAGAGGTATCATATTGGACAAGCATGTGGAAGCTACGGGGCATAGGCGGATTATATGTATCAACATAGAAGAAGGTAGACCATTGGATGCCAAACAAGCGAAAGATCTACAATTAATTTGTGGGATAGCGGCAAGAGAGGATGTCCCATTGGTGGCAGACTTCAGGGCCTTAACAGATGCTGATCTTCGGGCTGCATAAAATAGCGGCTGGAATTGTAGCATATTTTAAGAATTACCCGTTAACAGATGGGACGCCTTCGACATTTTTCTCCACTTACACTATATGGTAATCATTTTCAAAAGTATGATCATTTTAATATATCTTCTTTTACCATGTCTAATATACTTATTCTTTATTAGATGCTTCTCAAGGACGATCAAGAGGAGATAGATCCGGAGGTGTTGATCCTGATGCCGAGACTGAAGAAGATGTTTAGAATTTTGATTTGCCTTAGACATCTTGAATGTACTTTTTGGTTCTTATTTTTTATGGAACTAAAACCTTTGGATTTTTTGTAATCATGGTGGTCATTGTTATCATATTTTAATGCATGATTTAGTTCTGACTTTGGTCGTACTACACTTACAATTGTAATTATTTTTCCCTGATGTCTTTCTACACTCTAATCCTATTATTTATCATGGTAATAAGACTTCTTAAATAAATGATAAAACCTTGATAACTTGTATGACCTTACACATGTAATTGCACCTGAACATTGGATTAATATTAAAGGATGCCCACATAAAATATACAAGTACGTTTACTAACGATAGCTAATAATTTTCTGTATGGATGGCATTAAAAACGCCAATAAAACACGATTTTGGACAAAAAATTATAAACATCAAATAGATTCTACCAAGACGTTTACTTACATCCGTACAATTGCTTAATCTGCAGACGTTCAAAAATAACGTCCACAAAGCATCTTTTTTTGCAGATGTTATTAAACATACACGCAGATGTGGATATATGGACGTTCTCTTAAAACGTCCTTTAAAACTTCTCCCGACAAGGCTAGCTGGACGTTTGGTTTGGATGTTTATTAACATCTGAATAGTCTTCTACCGACATTATATATATCTTAAGAAGATGTTTCAAAACATCGATAAAGACATATTTTGTGGTAGTGATGCTATGTTTTTGTAATTTTATATATTTTCTATATTATGTAATTTTCAATTTATTTTTTGATTTTCAACATTTCCAAATTTTAAATATTTTTTGATAATGCAAGATCCACTTAAATGGTCTAGTGGTAGTGAAGTGTGCCTACCATCCAAAAAAACTAGGGTTCAAATCCCCCCTTGTGAGGGTTGCATTAGATAGTCGACAATCAACGTAAAAAATAGTTGAATCTTTCAACATAGATTTGGGCAAGATCTATGTAGCTGACCGTACTTATAGTGGGAGAAGGCTTTGACATTTTTTCTAACAATGCTATAAAATAAACAAAAAGAAATGGTTGTATTCACATGTATAAAAAATTGCATGTGTGGTTTAATTTTTACTAAAGGTGAAATTAAATAAAGTATTTTTTTTGGGAAGGGAGGTTTGCAATATTTTTTGGGTATTTAAAATATAAGAGTATAATGAAAATAAGACAAAGAGAAAGAAATTTTCTAGAAAAGATTTTAAATCAATGCAAAGATCAGTTAAAAATATGAAATACATCTTATATCAATGTTAACATACTAAATTTATTTTTCATGGATAGTTTATTCAAAAAGGAATCAGGGGTACTATTTTTTTGTATTTGTTGAAGCCATATAGTTTATTTAAAAAGAAATCTAAAACATTATAACACCCTTGCAGTCATGGGAATTTTATAGTACAAAGGAGGAATGATTTTTTCATCATAGAGTTCGCCGGCGATCTCAAGATCCTTAGACGATTGAAAAATAGATGACTGAAGCCTTGTGCCATGGCTCCTTTGATCACTTGAACAGAATGACCTCATTTAACGTATTCATGCATTGTATCATCTTTTGTTAGTGCTTAAAAACCTTCCATTAAGAGTTTCATTGTCATGCACTTCCAAAGTCACATTCATCAATTAGAACATCATCAAACAATAGCGATCTTCACTCACTATCAATTTAAGTCACCTAATGGATAAAAAAACCACAGATAATTGGGAATTCAACGTTAAAGCCTCTTCATCACTGCTCGAAGTCTCTGCCCAAATGCCAAGGAGACACGAGAATAATAGTAAAAACATCACGACTCTTTTTAAAATTTATTTTATCCCTTTTAATTATAATCTATATTTTAAATTTACAAAAAAATTATCAGTGCTCTTTTTTTCATTTTTTATTAAGTTTCTGTAACCTTTCACATTGTTTGAACAAATAAAATTATACATTGAATAAATTACTTTTTGAATATTCATTATAAATAAAAATACCAATGCATGCTTGATGTTTTTAGATTTAAGTTGGTGTTTATTGCTTTAGCTAAAATTCATAGAACCATTGACTGTCTAAAATGATGTGCATGCAAATGACTTTTTAGGATAAGAAATTTCATTGAGCTACTTATTACATTCCTGCATAAAATTTATAAATTGCCTTCTTGACCTTGTATTATTCATAATTATCTTAGAAATCCTATAAACTTGCTTCGTTTAATACATGAACCCATGTCCTTAATTTGACTTTTCCTGAGTTAAATTGTTTGAGTTAACTTTGAGTCAATAAAAACACTACCAAATCCAACAGTGGATTTTGTTCCCCTTTCTCAATCTTTCTCCTTCCCTCGTCCTTGACTCCTTGACCAGTCCAGCCACACATCGCCACTGGCAACATTCTAGATCTATCGTGCTCTCTCTCTCTCTCTCTCACTATGGAAGCGGATCCTTTACAATAATGCAAAGGTCCATTGTAAATTCAACCGCATCCGAGCCGCTAAGTCTTGTTCGAGTGGTTCACACGAAATCCAGGCTTTTGATGATCTGCACTACTTTCACTAATGCTCTCAAAACAACCTCTGCCACCACTGATTCTTCCACATTCCCTCACCCGTATTTGAGTTCGCCCATGCACACCCACCTCAACTGCTCCATCGACGACGTCTACTGGTTCCTCTACATATCCATCAAATAAGATTTCGAACCCCCCGAACTCCCTTCGATCGCTTCCCAAAGAGGGAAGAGGATCCTCTACTGTAGAGGGGATTGCAGCAGAGGTGCTGAAATCCCCAATATTTTTTTGTGATTTTAGATTTTAAAATCCAATCTTATAGATTGAATCTTAGATTAATAATCTACACATCCTCCAAATTTTGCTTAGATTCGAGACTATTTGCTATTTTATATTAATGGTCGAACAATCGGTCAAGATCTAATCAACTTAACTCCATTTAAAAAAGATTTAAATCTTCAAGTATTAATATAAAATAGCAAATAATCTCAGATTTAAGCGAAATTTGGAGGATATATAGAGCATTAATCTAAGATTCAATCCATAAGGTTGAATTTGTAAAAATCCAAAAACAAAAAAAATTATTGAGGATTATAAACAA